>NAJL01000007.1:0-152161 GCA_005059885.1 Salinomyces thailandicus | reverse complement strand
GGGAAGTGGGAATGTGTTAGGGATACGCTATAGGGTATCGTCAAGGCGTTGAGGGAGGTTGGAAATCTGCTATAGATTGGATTGGGTACATAGTTCAGAGCAATCAATCACTAGGATAAGGCGAGAACACACAATCATTCGCTTTGCACATATTATTGTTGGGTTTTTCCTCTTGTACGTTCCTCCCACTTTCACCGTTTTTCTCCAGACATCCGATGTAGTGATCCGGTCTTACTTATGTCTCACAAGGACCATCGCGGTCGGTATGATAGATTGAAGTCAATGAAAGACAAAGAGTCCAATAGAAGATCAGACATTCAAACAGACTGTGAAACCACATTCTATCCGTCTAAGACGACATCACGTTCCCTTTCCCCCGGCTTCCTTCCCGCTTCTTGTCCCCCGAACAACACCGAAAACGCCGCCCACGCCACGCTAAGACCAATCACATTCCCCACCACCCACCTCCTCGCTCCTTTCCGCTGTCTCTTTCTCTTTCTCTCTTTCTTTCTCCGCGCCGCCTGACATTGCCTTAATTCGCTATACCTTGCTCTTGAGACAAGGCACATCACACAGCAGGCCCTCCCCCAACATTATGTGCCCCGCCTCTCATCTCCGTAGTAGCCTCGCCTTCAGCATCAGCACGACTGCGCTCCATGAGCCCCTCCTCACGCTCTTTCGCCGAAGTTTCGGCTTCGGTCATTTCGGTGTCCGGGTCCTCTGCCTTTGGCTGTTCGGTTGCTGCTGCTGCTGGGGCTGTTGCTGGAGCGGCGGTCGTGGGAAGAGCGGGAGTGTGTTTAGAGGCTGGAGGAGCAGGCGAGCGGCTTGGGGCTTGTAGGTCGGTGGTAGCTGGTGCTGCCGCGGCTGGTGTATCTGTCGGGGGTTCAGGTGCGGTAGGTGGTTGGGCGGCGGAGGACTCAGCCATGTCCTGATCTGCGGCAGGGGCTGGGTTTGTGGTACTGCTCGCCGCGGCTTGCTCCGCAGAATTGTTCTCCACAGGACTGTGGCCCTCCGATTTCATGGCTGCGAGATCTTCTTGCGCGGCCTCGTCGCCTACCGTGACGTTGTCCTGTGCGCGCGGTGGAAGCTCATCCTCGCCGTTCATATTCATAGTCACGTCGCCTGCCTCCGCGTCCCCATCCAACGACCTCGTATCATCCGCCGGAGTATTCGCCCCACTCTCGTCTGCCGGCGCATCAGGATTCTGGTAATCGAGGATTCCGACTCTCCGCGCGCGATCCCGGCCTGGCTGCTTACGAACACCATTTGCCTCGGCCATCTCTTCATCGTCGCTCTCGCTCAGCTCATCGTCCCGCTCCACCGCCTTGTCCCAAGTCCGCTGGGTGTACCGCGCGTCCTTGGCGTCCTCGCGATCTGCATCCTCATCGTCGAGCCGCTCTTCTTCCTCATCCAACGTCTCATTTGTGCCCATGGCTGTGCGGGGCACATCCTGCATCTGCATCGAAGGGGCGGCCTGTGTGCGGCGGAGATTGTCGTAGACCTGCGTTTTAATCTTCTCGAGATATTCGGGGGAGTTTGCGTTGTCCATGTTACTGGGCCGCACGTCCAGCTCGAAATCAGGGGAATAATACTCATAATAATCTGTAAAAGGTAGTTCTGCGCCCATCTCCACGCCGACTAGCTGGCCGGTCTCATAGGCCCAGGTTCGGGCGACGTTGCGCATGGTATAGCCGCCGCCGCCGAGGATAAGTGTAGGTAGGTTGAAGGACTTGACGTAGTTGACGCAGTTGGCGTGACCGCGCATGGAGAGATTGAAGCAACCAAGACGATCGCCGGAGAGCGAGTCACCGCCGCACTGCAGGACGACGGCGCTGGGCTTGTAGAATTCCATGACCCAGCCAATGACGGGCTCGAAGACGCCCTTGTAGGATCGGTCGTCGATGCCGTCGCGGAGGGGGAAGTTGACGGCGTGATGCTTGCCACTGCCAACGCCGATATCGCGCAATTCGCCGGTGCCGGGGAAGTACTCGCCGTATTTGTGGAAGGAGACGGTCATCACGCGATCGGTGGCGTAAAAGGCTTCTTCAACGCCGTCGCCGTGGTGGACGTCGATGTCGATATAGAGGACGCGAGGGTGGAAGCGGAGCAGCTCGAGGATGCCAAGGACGATGTCTGCAAGTCATGTCAGGTCAGTGGATAGCTTATACGTAGACCGGGAAGCGGATGTAACTGACCGTTGATGTAGCAGAATCCCGAAGCTTCCGACTTCTTCGCGTGATGCAGTCCTCCCGCCCAATTGACCGCCACATCGCATTTGCCCCGATTCAACCTCGCCGCCCCCTCCATGCTCCCACCAGCGCTGATCCCGCAAAACTCAAATAGGCCGTCGAACACGGGACAGTCATCACCGACGTTGTACTTGCCCTGTTCACGGCCGAACTGCTCCATGTTGTCCGGCGTCACGCGCTGCAAAAAGTCGACGTACTCGTCGGTGTGGAACTGAGTCATCTCGTACTTGGAGGCAGGCTTGGCGCGGTAGATCTCCAGATGCTTGTAGAGGTTGTAGTTCATGATGAGCGAGTGAGCCATACGGATGCGGTGAGGCTTCATGGGGTGGCCGGCGTTGTAGGCGTAGTTGCCGACGTCGGAGTCGTAGAAGTAGGCCACCTTTTTGGGCTGGGAGGGAGGAGCGGAGGCCCCGGTGCCGGCGGGATCGAGTGGCGCGTACATGCGCGAGGTACCGTTGGTGGCCATGCTGGCAGTCAGTGCCTGATTTGTTGGTGAGCCTGCTCGTATGCCAGGGTATCTGCCGCGTTCTCAGGTTGTTCACTGTGCTGAGGGATGGACGATGCGGGTCCAGCGATCGTTGGCGAAAAGGCCGAGTGAGTCACGTGCTGCTATGTTGTCCTTGGTCGTTCATCCATGTTCTGCCGCTTGTCAGTCTCTGGCAGTCGTAGGGGAAGCGTGCAGACAAGACGCGGCCGGGGCAGTGGGCGGCTGGATGATGGGCAGAAGAGCTCAAGACGAGGAACTCTGGAGAAGGCATAAGGTAGCTCTCGATGGGGCAGCTCTGCCGAGTCCGCATCAACGCAGATCACCTCATCCAAGATCTACGGCCTCAGGCACCAAGACAGCTTAGGTTCCGTCTCGGTGGTCCATCCGACTGTCGCGTTCGCCTCTGCCTCAAGCGGTCACTCTTCCATCATTACAATCCAACTGCCTGCCCCAAGTCCCTCACGCCTGACGACCTCGACCTGTCCACCTCAGCCTCTCCGAATACCGTCCCGCCCTCCCAATCTCCGCGCATCCCGATCACGCACGAGCGCCAGCCAAGCACGACTACCGCAAGCACGAGTGAGAGCAGGCGCAGAGAAGGCGCTCATACGCATAGCAGTAGGCGGGCAGCGTAGGCAGCGACCGCATCACACACAGCCACGCCGAGATGGACCGTTTATCCCGGATGCTTGCTGCCGCCCAGGGCATGGGTGGCGGCGGCGGAGGTGGACCTGCCCAGGTAAGATATCCTCCACTGCCCATAAAGCTACAGACAACGAAGGTGGGGCAAGAGAAGACTGTACATGGACTGTGGTTCCTGCTCGGAAGACGCTGCCTGGACACGAGACAGCTTGTAGGGCTCCGTCTTGTCATCTTCTGAGCAGCATGGGATGCGCTGAGCCATGGCTCGCCGTTTGAGTGAATCCGATCGCCGCGCTACAGACGGTGCCAGTGTTGGCCATGGCCGCCAGCGCTCCTATACCAGCTTGTCCGATTTGCACCGCCTGCGCCCAGTCATTATTCGGCCTCAGGATGTTCTCAACGACCCCAATGTAGCCATAGACTCACACACCACTGCTACGCTACTTCGTACAGTTGCTGACAGACGACGTGACACCTAGGATACCAACATCCTCGACAACGCCGAGACCGTCTACATATCTTCACTAGCGCTACTCAAGATGTTGCGACACGGCCGGGCTGGTGTGCCGATGGAGGTCATGGGTCTGATGCTGGGAGAGTTCGTGGATGACTACACCGTCAGGGTAGTAGATGTCTTTGCCATGCCGCAATCAGGAACGGGCGTGTCCGTTGAGGCGGTAGACCCCGTCTTCCAAACCAAGATGATGGATATGCTGAGGCAGACAGGCCGGTATGATTTCCCCAAATCCATCTCCAGATAAACGTTGGTCTCTTGCTAACATGATATCCTAGACCAGAGACAGTCGTCGGCTGGTATCACTCCCACCCTGGCTTCGGCTGCTGGCTCTCCTCCGTCGACATCAACACCCAGCAATCCTTCGAGCAGCTCACCCCTCGTGCCGTCGCCGTTGTCATCGACCCCATCCAGTCGGTGAAGGGCAAGGTCGTCATCGACGCCTTCCGCCTCATCAACCCGCAAACCCTCATGCTCGGTCAAGAACCTCGCCAAACCACCTCCAACCTTGGTCACCTCAACAAACCCAGTATCCAGGCCCTCATACATGGTCTGAACCGTCACTACTATTCCATCGGCATTGGCTACCGAAAGAGTGCGCTAGAAGAGGGCATGCTGATGAACCTGCACAAGACCGTCTGGACAGAAGCACTCACCATGCCTGACTTTGCCACCGAAGGCGCGCGCAACCAAGCCAACCTTCAGAAACTCGTCTCGCTCGCCGAAGGCTACGAGAAGCGCGTCCGCGAGGAAGGCGAGCTGACGAAAGATCAGCTGCGTACGCGGTACGTGGGCAAAGTCGATCCAAAGAAACATATCGAGCAAGTTGGACAGGAGTTGATCGAGGATAACATCGTAGCTGTAAGTCGGCAGATGATTGACAAGGAAGCTTCGCTGCCTTCGCAGTATGAAGGGGGCGGGGTTAAAGGAGGCGGAATTGCATTGGATCGCGCGATGGGGCTGTTAAAGGGGCGTCAGGCGAATGGGCACACGCACGCGCAGGGCGAGGGTATGGAGGTTGATGGCGATGCGGAGGACGATTTGTAGGCTGGTTCCACTGCTGCTGCGTCGCCGGAAAGTGAGAGCGAGTGGGTGGTTGTGTGGTGATGCTACCCAGACAAGCAAGAGACCAACGCGCCGGGCGGGGGAGTGGTCTCTGTGATGAGACTAGGGCGGCATATTCGCTTGGTGGGAGAGGATGTATACTATGGCCTTGTTATGGCTTTCTTATGCAGCTGCCTTACAGGAACCTGCGAGGACGCGGCTGCCACGTCGCTGCTACCTCCTAGTTGCTGAGTCTTGAATGCCGTCCATCTCTCGAATCGAGTATTGTGAGGGGTATACGGGTATTCGGATAGACGAGATTTTGCAGCTACACTGCCCTCCCTAGAGTGTGCGCCCTGTTTCGATTCCTTCACTGAGTACCTAGGTATGCTCTACTGGACATTCTACTGCAGATTGTCTAAGCGTGTACGCTGCTACTTAACGTAAGGTGTAGGAGGTACCTACTAAGCTCTCTTGGCACTGTTAGTTCAGACGGTCTCGGACCCTGAATCGAACACTCTCGGGACCTGCTGGATGCAGGTGGTGCAACGCGGATGGCCGAGATCCACGTCAGCTTCCCGGATCCACCGTACACGAGGCAGCAGGGGGAGCACCAGCAGGAGGCACCTCAGCCATTCTAGATCCCATTACTTTCAATCAAATCCTCTCCATCAATCTTCCTCAATCAATCCTCTCAATCAATCCTCTCAGTCAATCATCTCAATCAATCCTCTCAAAGCGATACGGAGCTGGGAGCTGAAGCCGGAGCCTCACTCTCCCCCTTCCGTCTCCCCCTCCCTCCCTCTCAATCAACCTCAGCCTGACCAGCGCGACCCGTAACGACGACACCTTACCATGGGCTTCAACATGAACGTCTTCCGCATCCTCGGCGACGTCTCCCACACGGCGAGCAAATGCATCCTCATCTACCAAATCCACCATAACAAGTCGGCCGAAGGCGTCTCGCTCCTGACGCAGCTGCTGTACATTCTGGTCTTCGGGACGCGATATTTGGATTTGTTCTGGTATGTCTACATCACAGTCGCAGTAATGGCACATGGCTATTGACACCACGGCCATGTGTGGCGGCTTGGGTGTTGTTGGCTAGACGGGTTACTGACTGGCTGTTTGACAGGGTGCCTCCCACGGTCTCATGGTGGAACTTTGTTCTCAAGATCTTCTATATCGTTTCTTCGGCCTATATCGTTTACATTATGATGCGCCGGTATGCGAGGACGAGAGAAAAGGAGTATGGGTGGAAACTTGCGACGTGGACTCTGGGTGGTAGCTTGGTGGTTGCGCCGCTGGTCAGTCTGGTGTTTGAGGGTTGGGGTGGGTTGAGGTTCAGTGAGGTAGGTTACGCTGGTGTTCATCCGCTCTCGCGATGCAGTGAGGGCGGAGGGCCGTGCGATGTTACGCGATGGAGTCAAAAGATGGTGGAGCTGACGTGCGACTTCAGATTCTGTGGACCTTTTCCATCGTCCTCGAATCCGTCTGCATTCTCCCTCAGCTGCTACTGCTTCGCCAGACGTCCGTCCCTACCGTCATCGACTCTTTCTACCTCGTCACGCTGGGTAGCTACCGCTTCTTCTACATCCTGAATTGGCTCGTACGAGGCATTGGAGAAAAGTACTTCGACCCGACGAGCGTGATCTTCGGCGTCATTCAAACAGCGCTATACATTGACTTTGCGTGGGTGTACTGGAGCAGACAGCGCGTGAAGCTACGAGGGGGCGGGGTGGTTGATTCGGACGATTTGAGCAAGAGCTTCCTCGTCCGACGTTTCATTGGCAAGAGAGGAAACAGTGAAGACGAGGAGGTAGACGAGGACGCCGAGGCATTGGCAAGACAGGAGAATGGAACGGTAGGCAACGATAGATCCTCGGGAGGGCGAAGCTGGGGCGTGAGAGGCATCTCCGTCTCTGCTGATGACACGCTCGCTTCGCACGAGCGACCCGGCGCGCACAGGCAGGAAAGCTATTCCGATGCGGCGCAGGCGGATGCACAGCCCATGGCTGACCCAGCTGCGTTCGAGGACGAGGACGAGGACGACGAGGAAGAGGATGCGCCTCCGCCTGCCTCGAAGGACCAAAAGCCCAAAGGACGGAAAGAGAGTGAAGACCCGATCGAGCGGAGCTCTACTCCTGCAGATACGGTTGGAAGTAGTGCGGAAGAGTGGCAAGAGAACACCGGTACTTTTGGTTCCAAGTAGCGAGCGAGAGGCGATACACCTTTTTTTGAGCGACTGTGCTTGCGAGATACCCTTGTACCGAATCTGCAGCAGTGGCTTCCTTGGCAAGACGGTAAGCTTCATGTTCACTTACTCCTACCACTCCCTGATTACCCTGGCTTTCTGCAAAGACTGGCTCGGTATAGATATTGTACCGAACAGCGGATAGCCTTTGAGACGGAAATACCACGGCGATTGTGGAGCTTTATAGACCCCACCTCGATGCGGAGAGCTGGAGTCATCTTCTAGAGCTCGACTCGTGGTTCGTTGTGCGTTTCACACTTTACTACTACTAGATGGCCATTATTGGTTTGCGTGTCTCTCACGACCAGCTACCATATCTTAGAGAAGCAAGCTGATACAGTGCGTCCGCAAAAGATCGGTACAGCAGAGAGTGTAGCGTGGGCGACCCAAGCAGACAGGACGTCTACGGTAGCACTATATCTACTATAGCATTGACTGACGCTCACCCTCTCTTTGCACGCCGCCATGGATCCCGACAACCTCGAGAAGCAAAATCGTCCCGAAGAACCTCGCTACCTCACTTTCCAACACTCCAAGCCCGGCAGCGGCCTCAACAAGTTCTCCTCGACCCTCACTCGCGAGCATGACTTCCCAGCCGCCCAAGCTATGCTCTACGCGGCCGGTGTGAAAGACGAGAAGACCCTCAAGACCTTCCCGCAAGTCGGCATTGCAAGCGTTTGGTGGGAAGGCAACCCGTGCAACACCCATTTGCTAGACTTGGGCAAGGAGGTCAAGAAAGCAATAGAGAAGGATGAGATGCTAGCATGGCAGTACAATACCGTTGGCGTCAGCGATGGCATTACAATGGGCGGCGACGGCATGCGCTTCTCTCTGCAAACGCGAGAGATCATCGCGGACTCGATTGAAACTGTGACATGTGCGCAGTTCCACGATGCTTGTGTTACGATCCCCGGCTGCGACAAGAATATGCCCGGTTGCGTGATGGGCATGGCGAGGCATAATCGCCCGAGCGTGATGATCTACGGCGGCACGATCAACCCGGGCTACTCGACTCTGCTGAAGAAGCCGATCAACATCACTACAGCTTTGGAGGCACACGGGGCGTACCTGTTCGACAGCCTCAAGAACCCGGCGGATCCGTCTCAGACTAAGGATGAAATACTGACGGATATTGAGAAGACGGCTTGTCCTGGACAGGGAGCCTGCGGAGGGATGTTCACGGCTAACACAATGGCGACTGCGATTGAGACGCTTGGTTTATCGTTGCCAGGCTCGGCTAGCACGCCTGCGACAAGTCCGGAGAAGATGCGGGAGTGCGGCAAGGTGGCAAAGGCCATCCGGGCGTGCATGGAGAAGCAGATTCTGCCCAAGGACTGCCTGACCAAAAAGTCTTTTGAGAATGCGCTGGTAATGATGATGGCGCTCGGTGGCAGCACGAACGGTGTCCTGCACTTGCTTGCAATGGCCAACACCGCAGGCGTCGACCTGACCCTGAACGACTTCCAGAAGGTCAGCGACAGGATCCCTTTCATCGCCGACCTTGCGCCGAGCGGGAAACATCTAATGGCAGATCTCTACGAAGTCGGCGGCGTCTCCTCTGTCCAGAAACTCCTTATCGCAGCCGGCCTCCTCGACGGCTCCACCATAACCGTCACAGGCCAAACCCTCGGCGAGAATGTCGCGAGCTGGCCCTCTCTTAAACAAGGCCAGGAAATCATCCGCAGCCTCGACAACCCCATCAAACCCACCGGCCACATCGAAATCCTGTACGGCAACCTCGCCCCATCAGGCGCGGTAGCGAAAATCACGGGTAAAGAAGGCATGCGCTTTACAGGCAAAGCCCGCGTCTTCAACAAGGAACACGAGCTCGACCAGGCCCTCAACAGCGGCTCCATCCCCCGAACCGAGAACCTCGTCCTAGTTGTCCGCTACGAAGGCCCAAAGGGCGGGCCCGGTATGCCCGAGCAGCTCAAAGCCTCGGCGGCGATCATGGGCGCCGGGCTCAAGAACGTGGCGCTCATCACCGATGGCCGGTATAGCGGTGCCTCGCACGGTTTCATCGTCGGGCATATCTGTCCGGAAGCTGCGGTGGGTGGGCCGATTGCCGTTGTGCAGGATGGTGATGTGATTACGATTGATGCGGTGGCGCATGCGATTCGGATGGATGTCGAGGACGCCGAGGTGCAGAGGAGGTTGGCGGCTTGGAAGCCGCCGCGGAGGCCCGTGACGAGGGGTGTGTTGGCCAAGTATGCGAGGTTGGTTGGGGATGCTTCGACGGGGGCTGTGACGGATTTGTTTTGAGAAGATCACCTACCTTACGTTTTCAAGCCGCTCCTTGGGATGACCTTTTTCCCTTCAAGGTTTTCTCCAGTCGCTCCAAGGAGAAGGGAACGGTAGGTGAGTCATTCGTAGCCGTGGACCTTTGCTTGGGCGACTCAGGTGTGGCCATGTCAGCCCGGCCAACATCGTCCTATCCGGCCAGGAACCGGCCGTAAGATGGCCAACGCAGGCCCAGATGCGGACATCGTCTGTCATCTGCTCAGTTCAGATGGGCTCGGCCAACGACAAAACTTGCCCGCCCTCTTGTTATCGCTGGTAAGGTATTTACTTCCGTTTCCGGCATCCGACATCCGACATCCGTGTCGAAGTACATCTCTTCGCCCTGTCGGCTTCATCTAGGTAGGGTAGCTATGCGACTTTTTACTGGGTACAGACGGTAGGGGTGCACTTGTTGGCCGTGTAGACATTCGCCTTGCTTCATATTAGTGGGTACGATCGATGGTGTGGTGCTATTAGTACTCTTAATCGTCCCGCATCCTCACGGGTTCTGAAGTAAATACAATCTATTGGCATCTCGTCCAACGAGCAAGTGAGCTGTTGAACCTTACTTTCACTGTATATTGCTGTCGACTGTACCCGGCAGTACAGTCATAAGCAGTTCATAAACATCTCCGTCCTCTTGACCATGGACGCCCAGCCAGGCTGGCGGAGCCTTAACGCCGCCATCATCGGCGGCGGCATCGGCGGCCTCTGCGCCAGCATCGCACTCCGCCGCGCTGGCCACAGCGTCACCATCTACGAGCGCTCGGACTTCGTTGGCGAAGTCGGTGCGTCGATTTCCTGCGCAGCGAACGGAACACGCTGGCTGCACGAATGGGGCGTGGACATCGCCAAGGGGGATCCGGTGCTCTTGCGGAAACTGATCAATCGGGATTGGAAGACGGGAGAGCCTGTTAGTGTGTATGTGGATGAATGAATGAATGAATGAGGGAGATGGCTTGAGTACGGTTCAGCTGATCGTTGCCCTCACTTGAAGGTACGACCTGGATGATTATGAGCAGAAATGGGGTTATGTGCGTTCTCTTCTCTGTAGATGAGTCCGGGTTTGCAGGCTGGTTTGCTGACGTACGGGAGCAGGTATATAATATGTTCCATCGGCAGTATATGCATAAGATGCTCTTGGATTGCGCCACGCAGGAAGAGGGAGAAGGTCACCCCGTCAAGGTGGTTGTGAACCACAAGGTATGTTGGCCGCCGCGAGTGGTGGGTTCGGTTTGATGTCCAGGCAGCTGACAAGCTCCGCTGCTAGTGCGTCGACATCGATCTCGACGAAGGCCTGATCCAGTTCCACAACGATGCCATTGTCAAGCACGACGTCGTGATCGGAGCTGACGGTATCGGGTCCGCCGTCCGTGGCATCATCGGCATCAAGCCCGAACGCAAACCCGCTGCTTCAAGCTGCTTACACGCCAACGTCGACACTGCTAAAGCCAAAGCGCTGGGCCTCGTCGACTACTCTCAGGATTCTGCTCTTGAGTACTGGGGCGGTCATCATCATTGGAACAAGATCGTGCTTTCACCTTGCAATGG
Source organism: Salinomyces thailandicus (assembly GCA_005059885.1). Classification (NCBI taxonomy): domain Eukaryota; kingdom Fungi; phylum Ascomycota; class Dothideomycetes; order Mycosphaerellales; family Teratosphaeriaceae; genus Salinomyces; species Salinomyces thailandicus. The sequence continues at coordinate 141,140 of NAJL01000007.1, read as the reverse complement.
AGGCAGTCTTCTGTCATACTATTGCTTCTTCCCTCGGGAGAAGGGCGACTTTGCGAGTCAGAAATGGGACGCCGAGTCGACTGTGGACGAGCTCGTTGCTCCTTACCCGGATCTGGACAAGCAGGTTCTTGATCACCTCAAGATCGGTATAGAGGTGCGGCCGTGGAGATTATGGGTGCACCAGCCGTATGAGTGGTGGCAGAAGGGTGTCGCCTGTGTGCTTGGTGATGCTGCACACCCCGTTAGTAGCTCTCTTGTATCTCAGCTGCGTTGGAGCTAATCGAAATGCAGATGATGCCGCATCAAAGCCAAGGCGCGTGTATGGCTATTGAGGACTCTGCTTGCCTGGGCATTGTGTTTAGCAAAAAGTACTTCAACGGCGATGTCCCGTCAGCTCTCAGACTGTACGAGCGTACTCGCAAGCATCGAGCAACTCGCGTGCAAGCTGCTTCCGCTCGAGCTGCGGAGAACATACATGAGAGGATAGGTATGACTTTGGATCAGATCGCTGAAGCCTGCACAGAATTGCTGACAGATTGGCCTAGGTTTTTCCAGCAACACGAACAGTGCTCACTATAGTGTGCAAGACGAGCAGAACAAGCTGACTATCGAAGAGATGAACAGGTAGGCTTCACTCCATGTCTGTGGATGGTTGTAACAACTCATGCTGACGGGCCGTAGCTACGACATGCACGAACATGTTGCTCAGTTGGCGCAGAAGTCTCTCGAACCCGAGCAAGTGGTGGATGCACGGCTTTGAGTACAAAGACTTTTGATGAGGTCCACGTCGACGGCTACGTGTTACGAGCCACGGAATGAAGGCCTGACCCAAGATCGAATGTTGCAGATGAACGTTCTTAATCCAGCAAAGAATAGACCGCGCTTTTGGTCGTGGTGTAGTTCTATGTGTTCGATCTGCTGTGACGATATTGGCGACTTCGCAGTCCTCGCGGGGATGTTGGTAGTGCAGAAGGGACACCTTCAGCAAACAAAGACGGCGGTCGACAGCAGTCGTGTCAGTGTATCAGCGTATCCCACCCGCCTGGTCTGCACCCACGCATCGCCCATACCGCCATGTGCCACGAGCCACGAGCCACCACAATTCGTCGTCCCTGGCGTCATTTTCACCCGAATCACCAACGTGGCAACGTTGCGCAGCATCTTGACTCTTTCCGGCGCGCCAGCGTTACACCCGACACCGGCCCATTCTCGCCTCGATGATGACCCCTTTCTTCGTCACTACACAGTACAGAGCAGAGGCTGCATACTTCGAAGTACATCTGATAATGAGCCTGGTGACCGACGGACGGCACAGCGAGCTATCTACCTGACGTAGCTCGAGTGTGCGGGCGTGGCTGTTATTCGTTCCTCAGGCATGCGCGTGACTGCTTTCATGATGGAGCTGAAAGTGGGTAGGTAGGTAGGTGGCGGGCTAATACCTCTGTCCCTCACTGGCTTTTTCCTGTGTAGATCTACAACCAACAGACTTTCGCGGGGCGACTCCGCATCTCCGGGGATCGTAGGCCACCACATGGCACATGGCTTTGAATTATTGACGAATTAGTCGGGCGGCAGAGTCTAGACACAGCTATGGCAGGCATTTGAAGCCAGGACATGGGAGTGTAAGGAGAGGGCGAAACGACCTACTAAGAGTCTGACCATCAGTCGAGTCCCTGGCCCCCCCTGAAAGATCGATGAAGATGAAGTTGCAAATGCTGTTGGCCAGAGGCATGGCAGTGCTTGTCTGTGCTTCGTCGTGTCGCAAGATGAAAGGGCAGAAAGGGAGGCAGCACGTGGGATCTGCATCGACCGAGGTACGGGAACGATCCTTCAAGGTTGTTGCGCTTAACCTTCTGGGACAGCAGCTGACATTCGGCTGTCCATCATTCATCGGCTGTTCAACCTCATCTCTCCCGCCCCGAACCTCGCTTGGTCACACACAGTATGTACTCCGCAAATGATGGATCATCTCGTCAGCTACTCAGCCCAGCCTCCGACATAGTCATTGCCGTTGATGCTGATGTCGACGTGGTTAAAGCCCGTCCAACGTGTCTCAAGCCTTCCGCACGCCCGCACCATAACCAACCCGGGACTCTTCCCTCATCCACCAATGACATGCGGTGCCTGACGCGATGCCAGCATTCACTAGCCATTATGCTTGCAGCTCGTCTGGTCCCTGCAGCCCAGCGTCCGGGGTTGGTTGTTGGAAGTCCAGAAGGCTGTCTGCCCATGACGGAATTGTGTCGCATGATAAACAAAACTTCAGCTGCCGAGCATACTGTACCGACCTACTGATCGCCGTCCGATGTCACTGCTAAACGGACACTCCACTCGCCTCGCCTTCTCTCCTGCCCACTACTGGACCGCATAGCCCGCTCTAGTGTCCGTCCCAGCTCCCGAGACGTCTCATTGTCCTTGCAAGTCGCAGCGGGGCAGGTCACACGCATCCCAGGGTGATCCACCAGCGTGGCTTCGCTTTTACCAAATGGCGAAGGGATGTGCTGACTTCATGTGGAGGGTCGTCATAGGATCTTCAGTCATGATCATTGGCAGCGTGAAATAATGACGGACCAAGGTAATGGAAGCCCTTCACAACATGCTGGTTCAAAAAGCACGGTCAGTCCCACATGGACTGTTCCCAATGACCGGTCTTTGAGACGTTTCGTGTATTTTTGTTCCATCTTCAAATTTACCTACTCTTGACTTCAGCTCCTTCTGTCAGTATATGGCCCTGAGCGCGAAGACCTGCAAGAGAGCAACATCATATCTTTATCCCAACAGACTACACTGGTAGCAGCCCCATACCCACCATGATCTTCTCATCCATTTCCAGAGCGGCCGCGGCAGCAGTGCTACTATGCACTGTCGGCCAAGCGAGACCGGCAGGCCTAATGTCGCAGGTCAAGCGAGATAATGCGCTGAAGTTTGATTTCGGTGGCGAGAAGATCCGCGGAGTCAACTTGGGAGGCTGGTTCGTCCTGGAGCCATGGATCACACCATCGATCTTCGAGGCTACTCCAGACAATGTCATAGACGGTGAGTGCCTCGGCCTTCTAAGGCAGTACATGAAGCTGACCGTGGCGAAGAGTATACCCTGTGCGAGACGCTCGGCAAGGCTGAGGCCCACAACCGTCTACACGCCCATTGGGACAGCTGGATAGTCGAGTCGGACTTTAGCGAGATGGCTGGTATCGGCCTGAACTTCGTGCGGATTCCCATCGGCTATTGGTCTGTGTTTCCCAACGACGGCGACCCGTATGTGCAAGGCGCATACGATTACCTCGGAAAGGCAATTGGATGGGCCAGCAATCACGGCATCAAAGTTATGATTGACCTCCATGGCGTTCCGGGCAGTCAGAACGGCTTCGACAATTGTTTCTAGTCTCCCCAATTGTGAACACTTTGAGCCTCTGCTGACCACTATATAGCTGGCCAGCGCGGGGACGTTCGGTGGACCCAGGGCGGTTCTGTTGACCAGACCAAGAACGCTCTGAACAAGATCCGAGATGATTGGGCCGGACACGATTCTGTCGCGGCAATTGAGTTGGTGAACGAGCCGATGGGACCGTCGCTTGATATGGACACCGTGAGGCAGTTCATGATGGTAAGCCTGACCGAGAGAGAGGGAGAGAGACTTTGGGCTTTGCTGCAAACATAAAACAGCCACTAACATTTCTCAGGACGCCTGGGGCAACCTAAAGAGCAGCAACGTCGCCATCACCTTCCACGACGCCTTCGAGGGCGTCAACTCCTGGAACGACTGGGGCTCCGGCATGTGGTCCCTCCTGCTCGACACCCACCACTACGAAATCTTCGACTCCAGCAGTCTCCAGCTCGGCATCGACGACCACGTCAGCACCGCCTGCGCTTTCGGCAGCTCCATGTCCACGAACAACAAGTGGACCATCTCGGGCGAGTGGACGGGCGCCATGACCGACTGCGCGAAGTGGTTGAATGGTCGTGGTGTTGGTGCCAGGTACGATGGGACGTACTACTATAACGGCCAAGGCAGCTCCTACATCGGCGACTGCGCTGGGAAGTTCACCGGTACCGTCGCTGGCTTTGGGGAGGCGGACCACAACAACATTGGCACGTTCATCAATGCTCAGATTGCGGCGTACGAGAAGGCGGATGGTTGGATCTTTTGGTAAGTGGTGCTGAGTCGTTCGTCCGAGTGTTACCAGTATTGGGCTGACCTTGAGTACAGGACCTGGAAGAACGAAGCCGCGCCTGAATGGCACTTCCAGAACTTGACCGCTGCTGGTCTGGTCCCGCAGCCGTTCTCTACCGCCAATGGATGCTAGACTGCTTCTGTGAGAGCTCTGTACGGGTCTCGAGTGAGCTCGCCTTTACCGAGAGCTTCCGTACAGATCTCTGTGTCCACGCCGTGGCATTGGCATGGCACAATGTATATACCCCTTTGATCGCGCGAAGACTGCTTCTCATGAATGACGAGATAATGAATGAACAATACCGTATCGCTACTATCGCTCCACTTTCGCATGTGGAAGATGACCTCGAGTACGTCGCTGGCTTGGGGAGGAAGAGCTGGTGTTGCTGAACGTGCGCGGGAAGGTATGATGGTCACTGGGCAGGACTATGGTCTTGCAACGCAGTGATCCGTGGTGCTGATGGAGAACACGAGGGCAACGACCGAATTGACTACTGTACATAGCCTCGTATGTCTCAGCTTCAAAAGGCGTCTTGCTCAACGATTCGAAGGCTCGGGGTTGTATTTCAGCTCTTCGTGATATTGCCACGTGCTGCTCCTTCCCCGAAGCTTTGAGTCGTTTGGGGAGGTTGCAATGTATATCAGTGTCTGCTGGCGTATCCCGGCGCTGACACTGCTCAGCCATCAGTCTACCATTATGCAATTGAGGGTCGTACTTTGTGTTGACTACTGCGCACGGCGTTGAACCTGTTGATGTTAGACAATGGTCACGTGCTGGCGCCCCTCATACCCCTCGCGGGCCCTTATTACGAGCCGGTCCCGTACCTTATCTTACGATATTCTTACCTCCTTGTTGCTTTTGCTGCCCAAACGTCCATCCCACTCCAACAACTCAGTCATCCTAAGGGTCCCATGCAGAAGACAAAGCGAACAAGCTGACATGACTCCGAGCACGAGTAGCAGAAGACTCAGACAAAGCCTTCACGACTCTTCTACTGGATGAATTATGATTCACGACGGCGGGCGGGCAGCGGCATAGCCAATTTGTCGAAGGATCCGCCCGAAATTAGGTCGCGCTCAGCTGGCTCTCCTTCATCTCCTTTTCTTATGGCTTTCGCTACTTTCTCCACCAGGACCATTCCCCCAGCTGGCCGTGCACCCTTATTGAAGAGCGAGCAGACTTTCTCACTACCGCTGTAAACAGCCTGGTCGCGCGTCTAAAATCACGAGCTGATCGTCCACCTTGCTGCTTGAGGCCGAGGGGGTGTTGGGCATTCCACCTTGCCAGCCTCCGTTTAGCTTTCGTCCAGGAACGCGGGCGACCGCCGACCGTTGCTCGCCTCCGCGTCTATTGTTTCGATCCCTGCTGGGCATCCTACGACTATAGTGACGGTATAATAACTCCGTGGCGCTCGCTGTTATGGCCTTGTAGGTGTTCTTCTATCTTGCTTTCCCATCCTCCACCGACCTCGTCGACACACACACAGTCATTTCCTCAATTGCACCAGCGTCGACCGACCGCATTCTTTCGTTATTACAACGCGCGACAACACTCTTTTCACAATCAACGAAGATTATATACTACATACACACCATTTCAGCAACAGCAACAAGAACAACAACTACAGCAGCTTCCAAGATGTCTTCCACAAAGTCTAGCCCGCGCGACTTTTCGCTTTTCAGCCTCTTTGCAGCTGGTCTTGCGTGCTTGGCTCCCTTTGCCAATGCATACACTCAGCCTGTGGGCGCAGAGCCAATGGTGCGCGAAAGAATTGAAAGTCTCGACAGGAGTATATGGACTGACTGAGCGTAGGACAACCCGATTTCCATGCCCGGCCTTGGATCTGTGGTTCCAGTTGGCGAGGTATGAATAACATCTTTCAAACTTGTTGATAAAGTATCGGCTCTAACACCACCTCCAGCCCTACACGATCACCTGGGAGCCCACCACCTCCGGCACCGTGACCCTCGTCCTCCTTAAGGGCCCCTCCAGCAACGCCGTCCCGCAATACGCCATCGTCGAGGAAATCGACAATGACGGTAGCTACGTGTGGACGCCCTCGACAGACCTGGCCCCCGGCCAAACCGGCTACGGCATCCAGCTCATCGTGGACGCGACCGGGCAGTACCAATACACCACTCAGTTCGGCATCTCGAACCCCGACTACAACGCCGACATGATGGTCTCCTCGTCCTCGAGCGTCGCCGCCGCCTCCACAAGCACCATCTCAGCCATCAGCACCGCTATTATTACCGTCTCGCCCTCCTCGTCCGTCGCCGCCATCGCTGCCCCCACCAACGCAACAATGGCTTCCGAAAGCGTCGTCTACACCACCGAGGTCGTCAGCGACTACACCACCTACTGCCCGTACGCCACCTCCTTCACCCTCGCCGACAAGACCTACACCGTCTCTTCCGCGACCACCCTCACCATCTCCGACTGCTCCTGCACCGTCTCCAAGCCCGTGAGCACCTACGCCACTTCGACCGCTGCTCCGGTCACCACCGTGGCAACCACCTCCAGCCCCGTCGTCCTGGCCACGACCGGCGGCATGCCGGCCAACGGCTCCATCGTCTACGGTACCGGTGCGATGAGCGTGCCTTCTTCGCTCAAGACGACTGCTAGCGCTGGCATGCCGGGTTCCAGCGCCGGAGCGTCGGGCTCCGGCGTCGCTCCGTTCCAGGGCGCTGCGTCTAGCAACGTCGTGGCTAGCTTCGCGGGCGTCATGGTCGCGGCTGGTGTTGCTGTGTTCGCTTTGTAGATGGACCATGTCTAAGGTATATATGCTGGGAGGGATCTGGGAGGCGGGAACGTACGTTAGCACGGTGTTGAGGTAGAACTTCATACCGTTCTAGGTGTTTATTGCAAGCGAACGTAATGCCTGTGCATTAGCTATGTCCCGCAGAACGAGTTGTGTGTGGAGTCCATCATTCAAACTTCGGAAGAAGAAGAGAGGTTGTGTAGACCCATATCATAGCAAGCGTCATGTCCTGGAAGCATCCCACGGTGAGTGAATCTGGGACGGCGACAACTGTCATAGCAGATCTATATCCTCATCCGGATCCGGTCTACCTTCAACTCCATTCGCGTTGCCATTCGCGTCAATGCCGTTCTCAGCAGGCTCCTCTACATCCTCCCCGCCACCTGCCTCTTCATCCAGATCCTCAATAGGATACGTAAGAATCGCCGCAATGCCACCCAGTCCCTCCAACCTCTTCCCGCTTTCGTGCATACTGCTCAGTACCCTGACCTCGCCACCTTGCTCCTTGACCTCATCCACGAGTCTCACCCACCGCTTCCTCACAGCAATCTCCTGGCTTCGGAACAGACTGTTAGAGATGAGCAAGGCGCCCCCTCCCTTACCCACCGCGCCTCGTTCTACAGCCGCTTCGACCTCGCGCCGGCCGTACCATGCGCGGAGGTCGTCTTTGCGGATCATGTCGAAGAAGCGATCCATGAGCTGCGTTTCTCGCGCGAATTTCGTATCGCTGAGTTTGCTCGTTACCGCCGGCGAGGCTAGCACTTCCGCCAGACTGTGTAAGTGGCCTGACGCCGAGTGCGCGACGGTGATCTTGTGTAGAAGCTGCTGTAGCTGCTTGTTCGTCCCGGACGCCGCTGTGTTCTTGATGAAGCGTTGGAAGCTACTCGCGGTGAATCCTGGGCTGGCTAGAAGCAGCGGTGTGGGGTTGGAGAGGTCAATCTGGCGCAGGAGCGAGTCAAAGGTCGTCTGGTAGAACTTCTGCACGGCTTTCTCGTGGTCTGAGGAGCCCGCTCGCTTCTTCGGCAGATTCACCTCTACTCGCTGTCGTAGGATCGTTTGATGATCGGTGATCAGACAGATGTTCGCGAGACCCTCTTGCATAATGACGGCCCATAGCTGTGCCTTGGCATCCTGGTTGATGGCTTCCGTGAGCGTGTCGAGCGCAACGCTGTCCCAGCCATCCGCCTTCTCCAGCATAAAGTTCCGCTGCAGCTCAAGATCCAGTGTATGGAAGCCGCCGAGCTTGACGTGCTTGTTCTCTTCCGCTACACGGCCTGAGACGTGCAGCTGGGCGGCCTGGGGATCGAAGTCGAGCTTGGTGACGCGGATGGTCAGGGTGGTGTGGACGCGCTCGTTCGAGCGAGCACCAGAGGCGGATTCATTGATGATCTTGCGCACAGCGGAGGCTCGCAGCAGGTCGGTCGGGCGGATCAAGTTGTAGGCATGCCACTGTATGTTGTCTCAACTCATGGTGTACTCGAGATTGAATGGCTCCGACACGGACATGCTCACCATGTCCTCTGGCTCCTCTGGCAGCAGCGTCGCACTGCCTGAGCCGTCCTTCTTTTCAATGCTTTGCTTGACGAGACGCATGATGTCTTTGTCGGAGATAGAGCGAGACTGGATGTAGGTCTCGTCGTGAGGTCGGGGGTAGGTGGTGATAGCTAATATGACCGGGAAGTCTGAGGAGCGGAATTCAAGAGCTCCCGCGCCGCCATGACGTTGTTGTTGGCAGTTGGCGGCTTCACAGAACGATGCCTTATCGAAGAAGCGGTTATCAACATTGATATATCAAGAACACTGCAACTGCTTACTGTGAACATACCTGGTAGAGGGACCAATGGCATCGATCAACACCGGCCTTTGCGATGATCAGTTCCTGCCCTTCTCGCTCTCTTGCAGCAGCCTTGGTGTAACAGACCTAGCCACGCCCATTAAAAGGCATAATGCGATCAACGTATTTTGCGAATCGGACCCAGCAGAATGAGCGAAAAAGCAGGAACAAGTCCCGACGCAACAATGATAATCATTATCGAAGCCTCTCTGCCGGTGGGAGACCTCATTACCACGCTGGGTTTTGAACACATTGATTGTCGGCAAGTCGAAAACCTACTCTGAAGAATGGAAGACGGCAGCTCCTACCTGGAGCGGTGGCCGGCATGCTCGCTCAGCTGTACAGAGAACCACCAAATATCGGTCCGACCGTAGGGATGTTTACTAGGTACCTTATTCACCTACTAGCGTAAGGTGCTCTTCTCTATGCCGCCTCAAGAATACATCTGAAGCTTGCACTTACATGCCTTGAGCCCTTAGCTGGACTCTCTCGGCAGCAACAACAGCACGGCCGACTCCTTTGTCGGCTTCGACCTCGCCAATCTGTCGGAGGACGTCCTCAACGCCGACCGACAATCCCCTCGAAGACAGTAACCTGCTCTGCTTTAACCTGCAATCTACGCTGCGGGCCGCCTTGAGCATTCTCTTATGCGCGAAGTTGAACAGGATCTACCAGAGGCAGTTTGAAAGGTTCTTGGGTTCTGCGAAGAGCTATGAAGGCTATCATAGGCTGTGACAAGCTGTGCTCTACTTCAACCGACAGTGTTTGTCTAGATCATACGCGTAACTCGTATACACATGTTGCGTAAAAGTGTACACTCTCCGCCAATCGCGTAATGCCTTGCGTTCAGAGTTGCAAACCAGCTTACGCACTAGGGGTGTTGGCCTCGATCAACTCGTAGTTAGCGTTGATGTAGTACCACTGCTGATACTCCTCAGGCTTGGGCGCCGCCGGCAACACATTCGATTCCACCGGAATTCCAAACCTCTCCGCCGCCTCGCTCGGACGGACATAGCTGCCATTGTACTGCGGCAAGGTCGTCTGGTTATAGCTGATCTCATTGCTGTCCACGAAGCCAGCCACAAGAGCCTGCCAGAAACGGTGCGAGTCGTTGACCGTGGCAGCGGCAAAGGACGCATTCACGTACGAGCCGCCGACGATGGGGATATACTCATCGCCGCGCGCGATCTTGTAGATGTGGAACCACTCGCGGTACGCCGCAATCACGCCGGGACGGTACTCCTCGAGATCGCCGACCGAGTCGACCATGGGTGCGATGGGGTCGTCCAGGCCAATGACAAGCATCTTCCAGTCCGTCTCGCCGCCGTCATTCACGGCAAGACCGCCGAGGATCTTGACCTGCTTGATCTGGCCCGTGTAGCCGACGTCCTGGCTCACGTCAAAGGCGTCCATAGGGTCATTGTCACCGGGGAAACCGGTGAAGTCGTGGTCGAAGTTCGGGCTCTCCCACGTTCGGGGAATCGATCCGTAGATGAATGGGTAGGCTTTGTGAGGCCAGATGTCTTGCACGAAGCGCGGCGCTCCGTCGCGCTCGTCGTGGAAGATGGGGTCTAAATGTCAGGATTAGTATACTCTCATCGTGTCGTCGGTCGGGCAGTAAGTCAACGTACTTAATGGCTCCTCACGGTTAATCTCGATCTTGCCGGCGGTCCAGCGAGGGATCTCGACGACGAAATTGATGACGGAGGAATTGGACTCATTGGGGTAAATCGGGACATCGTGCCAGAAAGATGCAGGGTTGCCATTCCTCTCAAGCCACATCCGCCAATCCTATCAAGTGTCAGCTAGACGGTACCTGCGTCGCTCATAAAGATCCTGTCGCACCAGAGTATTCCTCGCGCCGACCTCGACCAAGGAGTACGTTGTACCATTGAACGTTGTAGTGTTGGAATCCGAATAAGTCGTCTGTCTCCGTTCGGGCTGCGGCAGAGCAGACGAGCCCACAAGGAGCAACGCCGCGCCTATAGTAAGCTGTTTCGCGAGCATCGTGAAGCTGCAATGACGAGGAAATCACTGAAGAAAGAACAGGCCGCAGGAGGATTGACCTACCGACCGCCAACAATGCCCTTTTATCTCGCTCCCAAGGCCGCTGCCACAGCTACGTAGTGACACACGACAGCACTTTTATTGAACGACATCATCGCCCATGCTGCCGCTATGCCATTGCACGTCGACAGAAGGAATCCTGCCGCAGCCAAGAGCAAAGCTAACCCGAGAAACGCAGGTGCAAGAGGCAAGGCACGTTCACACGAACGAGGTGAGGAGGATAATTGACAGCCATGTCGCGACCACGTGGGAGAAGCCTGGCTGTTGTGAGGTCGGCGTCAAGCTCGACAAGATCAGGAACGTGGTCTTGGGTCCCCTCGTGCTCCGCGGGTTGATGTTCTAGGGCCTGGGCATGCCAAGATGACGTGTCGATCGATAGCCGCTGTCATTGGACCGGGAGAGCGTGGTGCAGCATCATGCTCAGGAAAGATGGATCTTACGGATAAAATACCATGGAAGATGTATCTTGAGAGTCGCTTGAACATGACAGCCTGTCATGGCCACGCGCCGTCCATCTGATCTTAAGCCGCTACGAGCGCCTTTCCTGATACCACAAAAAGCATATACAGAACCAAACATACTTCAAACCTTGCCCTCTGTCATCATCAAGCCCTTCCCTTTCCTACTTCATCCCATCGCGACTCTTCACAAACTCCCCGTCACCCGGCGCCACGCCAGATGGAAATGACATCAATCCGCCACCAGACAGCTATTCTGGTCCGGCAATCTCAGATACTCAGGCACCAAAGATCTTGGACGTCCATATTCTCAACACTGTCGACCTTCTCAAACCGACTGAAACGCACCAGTCGCCGCTGTGTATAGAGAGGACAATGATGATGTTCCAAAAACGCTCGGCAAGGTTGATGAAGCCATGGGCGAACTGCGCAAAATTCTCATCGAGCTCCATGCTCCAGATCTTCGTTATCCGAGCCTCCAATGTCCTTCCTTTGGGCAAGCCCGCCTCAAAGCACCTCCGAGGGTGAAGACAGAAAACTCAAAGGACTTGCCTGGCTCAGACATAACGCTGGACTCTTTCGCTGAAATATACCGGCTGAGAAAATGGTCGTCCTGTCGCTCCTAATACCTTTGAGAGAAGCTCATGCTTTCAAAAACTTATCCACGGTCGTTATCGTACGTATTCTCCAGAGCAGCGCGAAGAGAATCGCGAGTCTGAACACCAGTTGCTGCATCCCCATAGAGCTTGGTTGCGGCCATCCACCCACTCCACGATGATCGGGATGAAACCGGGTCGATCGTCTACCAGGTGGCGGACTTATATCTCCTCCACATCGTCGTCGCTGAACTCAGCGAACCTCTTCCAATGAAGTGTAGGCGACGATCAACTCCGCCCCCAAAAGCCACATTGAAATCGAAGTTCGGACATGATCCTCATCAAGCTAAGAAGCATAGCAAGACGACCCGAACAGCTCGCGATAGCTTTCATTCGGCTCCTGAAGATTCCCAGCGGTCAAACCAAGGATTTCGTGGCCATGTTCGCAGAGCACTACCCTCCAACGGCGAACAGCAGAGCGCTCCTTCTTGCCTGTGCCGCGCACCTAAGCCTTGCATCCTACTCCATCTGGTCTCATCCGCCCGCCGCCTAGTCGGTACTCACACCGCGCTGAACTCGACTTAACATGCTTCCTCCTCCTTGTCCTCTTACCCGTCGCTCCGATGGGATGTGCGGAATGGAAGACTTCCTGGCCTCACAGTACGAAGCTCAGAAGCTGGCAAACTACCAATTCGCCTGCTTTTCCAACTATACGATTGTCGATGCGAGCAGAGGAAGAGACTTTGATGGCACAGTCAACGATGCTACTGCTGGAATCCGGATCGGACCTGTGGAGATCAGCGCAGATGACGTTTGAACGGCTTGAACATGAGTCGTGTGAGGTCAAAGTATTCACAAATCCGCCCTGGATCTGCCCCTAGTTTGTATGTCGATGTGGACCAATCAACCCTACGCCTCGCATAACAGGAATTTGTATTGATCTGGCAGCTCTATTTGTTTCACGCAATCATTTGGAAACATCGAAGCTTCAAGACCTGCCTTCCGCTTCCACTTATTATAGCGCTCGCCAGAGGCCTGGCAAGTTTTTTCGAAGGAACCTCATCTGCGTACTCGCAATTATTTTCAATCTTTGAGGGCTGACATCTGATGGAGAGCAAGCTTCTGCTTTTCGTGTTGCGATGCTGCCACATTATAAGGTATGTGTTGCGTAGAGTAAGGTTGGGGAAGTAATGTCGTCTGGTGGCGGAGGCGCAGCTGCAGGCGGCAACTGCGTACCTGTAGGAAATGAATGACCACGTACCTACGGTGCCTTAGGCAGTGTTCTGCCATGCCTCCCTTAGCGAGGAGGTGGACGACTACAGCGTCTCCGCAAAAGGTTGTCTGCCCGTGTCGCTTGCGCCACACTCTTTGAAATTGCGTGACACTGTATCTACTCATCTCGCAGAGTTGTAGATTGGGGGGCGTGAACAGCTGCTACCAACAGCAGAACCCCCTTAGTCAGAATTTTGAGCATTCCAGGTTGCTGAATCTCAGCGAACGCTATTAGAGCTACGTCGTGTACGCACTTAAAGAAGGGCTCCTCAGCCCGTAAGTCCGTATCAGGAGTCAAACTTGAATCTAACAACCTTGGAAGAGCTGGAGCTCCCGCCCCGCCATGACGTCGCTGTTTCGAGTGAAGAGGGTTCCTCAAATTATATATATGCTACGGTTGCTACCACACTATCATCTGAATATACGTTGATGTCCCTCTTGATAATCTACTGCGGGAAAGAACATGAGCGCTCTGCAAAAGGCGCGTTCGATCTCCAAGCACTTGATATCCACGACGACGCAACGATCGTTCGCCTCAGCCACAATCATGGCGAGCAAAGTGGACATTAACAGCACACTGCGCCTGAAATCTGGTCACCATATCCCCATGCTAGGCTATGGTAGGTGCCTGGTCTGCCATCCTTTGTAAGACCCACGCTTTCGTGTTGTAAGGACGTGTAGAAAACACCATCGACGACTAGAGCATTCACATCATCTCACCCTGAGCAATTCTCAATGCCAACAAGTCTCTAACGCACTCCAGGCGTCTACCAAACACCAGCATCAGAAGCAGAAGAAGTCACAGCCCACGCAATCAATAATGGCTACCGCCACGTCGACTCAGCAGCAGCCTACCGCAACGAGCAACCATCTTGCGCCGGCATGCTAAAAGCCGGCGTACCTCGAGACCAACTTTTCTTCACCTCCAAGGTGCCACCGAAGCGTGTCAACTACAAAGACGCCAAAGCTTGCGTTGACGAAAGTCTAAAGACGACCGGTCTCGACTACATCGACTTGTACCTCCTGCACGCTCCGTATGGCGGCGAAGAGGGCAGGCTGGGAGCCTGGCAGGCGCTGGTAGAGAGTGTAGCGGACGGCAAAGTCCGGAGTATCGGCGTCAGCAACTATGGCGTGCATCACCTCCAAGAGCTGGAGGATTGGCAGAAGGCGAGTCTCCGTTCTTTGCACTTGTCAGTGATCCCGGAAGCTGACATGGAACAGAGACAACCCACGGACAAAGCTGGCATCCTCTCGGTCAACCAAGTCGAACTACATCCCTTCCTCGCTCGTCCAGACATCGTCTCCTGGTGCGAGCAGCGTGGCGTAGTCTTGGAAGCCTACTCGCCACTCACACGAGGCACACGCTTCGATGACATAAGAGTTCAGTCGCTAGCGAAGAAGCACGAAAAGACTCCCGCGCAGATTCTGCTTCGCTGGGGCTTGCAGAAGAACTTTGTCATCTTGCCGAAGAGCGTGACGAAGTCGAGGATTGAGGAGAACAGGGGTCTTTATGACTTTGAGTTGGATGCGGAGGACATGAAAGGGTTGGAGACGGGAGAGTATACGCCTTCTGCCTGGGATCCGACGGTGGCTCCGTTGAGTCAGTAAGGTTCCAATTGTCTTGTACTTGTTCTTAATCAGTGCTTGGATGACATGCTCTTTTGCATATGGCTGTAGGCTCCATTCCCTAAAAGCGACAGCATTGCTGAATGGAAGGAGGTGACCTGACTGCTTTCTCGGCGGCAACTCTGCTCAGGACTATCAGCCGTTGCTTTGACGAAACGGAGCCAGTTATGGAATCTTATGAAGTCTGCCGTGGTTGTTTCTTCGTCTCGAGGGCAGATCTGACATCCGAGGCTACGATGCGGGGCATCCCGGGCCCCACCCTTTCACCATACCTTGACCTCTGCGACGACCGTCACGTCGACAACTCATTATATTGATTGTTGCCACATTTACATCGAATCACCAACGCAAAGACGGTCTTTATTAACGACGTGTTGCTACCCAAAGCACGCCTCCACAATGCCTCCACAACCCAAAACCAACGCCTACGTCCTCGGCGTAGGCCTAACCCCCTTCATCAAACCCCGGCGCAGTAGAGACTACGCAGAACTAGGCTATGAAGCCGGCATCAAAGCCATGCTGGACGCCCAAATCAATTTCGACGAGGTCGAACAAGGCGTAGCCTGCTACTGCTACGGCGACACGACATCCGGCCAACGCATCTTCTACCAATTCGGCATGACGACGATTCCGATCTATAATACTAACAATGCCTGCGCGACGGGCAGTACGGGTTTGCATATGGCGCGGACGCTCGTGCGGAGTGGAGCGGCGGATTGTGTTTTGGTGGTTGGGTTTGAGCAGATGAGTCCCGGGAGTATTAAGAGTGCTTGGAATGATCGCCCGAGTCCCATGGGTTTGTCGACGGCGTTGATGGAAGAGACTAGGGGGAAGCATGAGAGTCCGCGGTGTGTACCTTTGTGCTTCTTGTCGATGATGGAAAGTTTGGGTGGCGACTGATGCCTTGCTAGTAACGCGCAGTACTTTGCGAATGCGGGCCGCGAGTACATGGAGAAGTATGCACCGTACTCCAAACACCTAGGGGTCTTGATAACAGGCTGATGAGCTGACGTGGAATAGATACGGTGCACGGGCCGAAGACTTCGCAGAGATAGCCAGGATCAGCCACAAGCACTCCCAGGCGAACCCCTATGCCCAGTTCCGGCAAGAGTACTCGCTGGAAGAGATCCTGAAGTCTCCGATGATCCATGCACCTTTGACCAAGCTCCAGTGCAGTCCCACGAGCGATGGCGCGGGAGCGGCAGTCATCGTCTCGCAGCGCTTCCTCGAGTCCAAGCCACACCTGGCAAGCCAAGCTGTCTTGATGGCAGGACAGACGCTTATGACCGACTCACCTCAGCTCTTCTCGCGCAGCGCTATGGACCTCGTGGGTTTCGACATGACGCAGCGTGCCGTACAGGCTGCCTACAAAGAGGCCGGCGTTGGACCAAAAGACATCAAAGTCTGTGAGGTCCACGACTGCTTCTCAGCTAATGAGCTTATCCTGCTGGAAGGCCTCGGGTTCTGCGAGCAGGGCAAAGCTCACGAGATGGTGCGGAAAGGCGACATTACATACGGTGGCAAAGGGCCCGTTGTCAACCCTTCTGGTGGTCTGCAGTCGAAAGGTCATCCGCTCGGTGCTACTGGGCTAGCGCAGTGTGCTGAGTTTTGCTGGCAGCTGCGTGGCTGGGCCAACAATCGACATGTCGACACTGATGTCGCACTGCAGCATAATCTAGGACTGGGAGGCGCCGTGGTCATCAACGTGTATAAGCGTGCGGACGGCAAGACCAATCGCAAGTTGTCAGACGAAGAGATCATGAAGGCGTCGGCGTGGGCGTACAATCCAGCGACAGAGGCGAGATATGTGACGCCAGAGGATGCGGAGAAGGTGCGGAGTCTAACGGCAAGGAGCGAATATGCGCTTGGCGATACGCAGCAGAAGTTACAGGCGCGGCTTTGAGTGCGGCCGATGTAGTCTCTGAAACGGTTTTGACTCTCTCGGAAGATTTGAGCATGTGCTGCTTGACTGGCAATTTCCAACGTGTCGCCACCGACGTTCGTCCAGCTACGCCATTACGTTCCTTTGCATTGCTGACTTGACTTTCCCTTGCGGAACTCGTTTCGGTTCGCAATCGTGTCTGTTCGTCGGGTTCCATCGGATGCTCGGTTGGCCTCTTCGCGTATGTTCGTCAGACATGACTGCCTCTATATTGCTCTTGGTCCCGAGCGGTGACTGCGTCGATCGTCACATGGTATGTCAAACGCTTGCGGGACATTGGAGGTGAAGACGGGAGGATGTGTGCGGCGTCCTGCCGTGGTGTGATTTACTCTGATACTAACGGGAAACCTGAAGGTGAGGTCCATGGGGTGGTTTGGCGGGTTTCAGCCATAGGGCTAAGCGCGGGCGCCATAAGAAGCTGCAGCATCCATCACCGCTGGGACGAGATGAAACGTCCTAAAATGCACTCGATGCAGCAGCGGCATTGGTAGCTAAAAGTGCTGTATCGAGCTATATTTGGTGGCAATCTCTGCATGATGCTCGACATAGTCCCCCAATCTGACTTCACTCTTCTAAATTTGGGGCCGTTTTACACTCCTTCTGCTGCGGCTCCTCCACACCCTTCATTCAGGTCCACTCGATCTCGCCGTTTCACCATCTCGACCGTCTGCTCTTTTACACTTCCTACGCTGCGGCACCGGTGAACATGTCACAGCCCTAGCCCGGCCTGTACTACCGACCCTCCATACCTTCGACCATGGCTGTGCTGCCCGGGCTCCATGTCGACGTGACTGCGATGGCCAGTCGACCCTAGATTGGAGGCTTGCAGGAATGCTTGAGCCTCCTTCGATCGAGCCGGCCGGGTCGCACCATTCCAAGCGGCGTAGCAATGCCTCACATCAGCGGTGACTTGCATTTCGATCGATGTAGACGAATGTTCGTCGTGGGATTCATCGTCGAGCGTCAGCGCCAGCTCACGAACCGTAAGCCGTAAGGTAGGTAAGTCACTGCTACAGTCCATGTCAGCCAGCGTCAGGGCATGCAGAGCCGACCGCGGCCCTGCCGGCATACCTAACGGCTGGCAGACTGCGCCAGAGCCGTGGGGTACGGCAAGGCACTCCATCATGCATGGAAGCGTGCTGCGCGGGAAAAATAGCTGGCAAAAAGCATCGCTCGCGACTGGCTCGCCTGGCTTGCTGGCTCCAGGAAATGCCCCCAAAATGCAGCCCCCGGCGCCTATCTTACATGAGTAGCCAAAGCCACAGCGAGACCCTGTGTTGGTTCCTTCGATGTGCCTGGGGACCTACGTGCGGAAAATTGAATATGCTTCTCTTGCACACGCAGCCAGGCCGTGGACTTGATCGACCACCATACCCGCAGCGCACGCACGGAGCGGCAGCCCTAGCTCGACATTGCGGCGTCCACCCTCCCTGCTCCTAACGCGGCACTGAGATCCGCCCGTCTCCCAAGCTCAAAATAAGCCGCCCGGTGTATGTACCTAAGCCTCACGGCGTCCGTGCTCGCCTATGGCGACAGTCTATCATGGGAAACACCCAAGCCTGCCTACGGTCTTTAGGCTCCCTCCGCTGATCCTACAAAGACACCAACATGTCCGGCGCTGGGATGGCCTCATCGCTGTTGGGCTGTTCGCAAGCCATTGCCGTCGTCGTCGAGCCCGATCTACATCAGGACCGTCCCGCTCGGCTCTTCCGTTCATGAAGCGTTGCCACCAACATCCTCCCGGATCACTATGTCGTCGAGTCAGGTGTACTCTACCATCCCCAGCACCATCGACCCTCTCCAAATGTGCGAAGATGTCTCCTCCGGCCTAATAGCCAACGACTGGTACACCAATCCCGCGGTACGTCGACCACCCAGCGGTCATGCTTCCTCCCGGGCCGATCAATCTGGCTATCCAATGTCAACATCGGCCGACGTCTTCGGAACCCAGTACACCTACAACGACGCCTACATGACGCCGTACCCCTCCTCGACCGTCGAAAGCCAACCCTGGAGCACCTTCGCCCGAGCCGGCATGCCCAACCTTGCAATGCCTTCGTACGGCGTTCAGGAACCGCAACAGCAATTCACGCCCCAGCAGTTCAGAGACTCCAGCCGACCGCGTAGCAGTCCAAGCACCTTCGGCCCCAGCGCCGAGAACGTCGCTTGGCCCGCCAGCGCCAGCGCTGGCCTAGGCATCCAGTACACCAGTACGGCAGGTCAACCAACTCCCGTTACTTCTACCTTTCCTCCCAACGTCTTTCAAACCTACCCCATGGAAGATCAGCAGCAGCACTTCAGCGCTTCCAGCCCACCAGAGCTCCGCCAGCCCCAGCCCTTACGGCCCTACACCAACATCGCCCCCAACCCCTCAGGCATGGTAATCAAGCGCCGCCGAGAGGAAGAGGAGCGCGCCGAGTCCGCCTTATCCAAGCGCCGCAAACGCACTTCTTCCGTCGCCTCGGCAGATCTAAGCGAAGACGACCGCTTCCTTGTCCAGCTCAAGGAAGACGAAAGTCTCCCGTGGAAGGACATCGCCAATCGTTTCCAAGTCGACAAGGGCCGGAACTTCAACATCGCAGCGCTGCAAATGCGCTATAAGCGGTTGCGGGAGAAGTTCCGGGTCTGGGAGGAGCAGGATCTGCAGGCTTTGAAACTCGCCCATGAGTATTGGGAGAAGTACAAGTGGGAGATCATCAGTGGCAAAGTGAGTTCTTCTCCATCCTCTCGACTGCAGTCACGAGACAAGAGCGTGCGATTGCGAAGCCATGGCTAACTTCGATCCTCTTTCCTCCTCGCAGATGCTCGAGTTTGGAATCCAAGAACGCTGGCCACCTCGGCATTGCGCTCGCAAGTGGCAGGATCTGGAGCAGCAGGCAGCCATGCTGGCGAGTTCGGCGGGCATCACGCCCGGTATGTCGCAGTTCTCGAGCCCGATTGAAGGGCCGATGCATTTTGCTTTTATGCCGATTCAGTGACTATATGGCGGGACGTCACGGAGCGGGCAAATGTGTTATTAGACGCATGGTTGTCGCGTTTGATGGCTTTTGCGTGGGCGGGGTGGTGTTGTGTATGGTTCTGGGCGCGAGGTCGATGCGTGGTCTTTTGGAGAGGCTTTGATGTGATTTGCGATACCCCCATTCGCTCGCTTGTTTGCTGCTGCTGGGTTCTTGGGTTGGACTTTGATGGGATTCTGGCGGAGTGGAAAGCTGGTCTAGATCGCGGCAGGGTTGGCTGCGGCAGTCGGTTGGAGTTAGGATGAGATGAGTGGGTGCTAAAGTCTGGTGCATAGAAGGGCTGGTAGACTAGAGGACTGGAAAGTTTTGCCAGGATTTGTACATACGGTGGGACACGGATGAGAGGGCTTCCTTCGCAGTCCTGTCTATCGCTGGAAGCATCGTTTTGAATGGATAAGAAGCAATAGTGTCTATCGCTCAGCCACTCCCGCTCAACGCAATCGCTTCAATCTCCACCGGCACGCCCTTGGGCAGCTCCTTGACTGCTACGCATGACCGCGAGGGTTTGTGCACAAAGTACTTTTCGTATACCGAGTTCATCTCGGCGAAGTTCTCCATGGAGGTGAGGAAGACGGTGACCTGTAGAGCGTGTTAGAATGCTGGTCGGCTCGTGAGGCGTTCGTAGACCTTTCAATGGTCTGACGGAAAGGCTCCTCACGATGCAAATGATGATGTCTTCTAAACGGACCGTCATCTGCACGTCCCCTTCCTGCCACTCATCACAACACAAGAGGCTTTGATTCATAGCAAACAAACGACCAAACGCCAGGAGAATCCCCGCGCATCCAAAATCTCCCAAAAGGTCAAAGAAAAGGTTGAAAAAAATAAAAAATGAAAAGAAAACTTACCTTCACACACCTCCCAATATCGCTCCCAGCATCCTTCAGAATGTTCTTGAGTCCCTCACAGCAAGCAGTCGTCTTATCCGCGACGCTGCCCTCGACCAGCTTGCCCTCAGCCGTTGCGGGGATCTGGCCGGAGACGAAAATGTGAGGCCCGGCAATTACGGCTTGGGAGTAGGGTCCCACGGCTAGGCCGGGGGGTTTAGTATTGGTGTATCCCGCTGGAATAGTAGAGGGAAGAGTTACTTACGTTGCGCGCTCTTGGGGGTGTTGAAGGTCTTGATTTCGGTCGACATGGTGCGTTGGTGGTGGATTGGGAGGCTGAGAAGAGCGGTGGTGTTGTTGCGGGTTAGTCTGTTGGAGAGGCGAGGAATTTGGTAGGAAAGCGGTGGTTTAATGAAGATTCGTCTGGCGAGCATTGATTGGGAATGTGGTTTTGAGTGAGGTCTGGTGGAGCCCAAAGCCCGTAGTCGGAGGTTCCCATAAAGATGGGGACCTGACTCCCATAGCGTCACTGCAGTTATGCCTCAGGCATTTCAATTCTCAGGTATATCAGGTATAGGGCATCAAGGTCCCCCGAGGTTGGTCTTTGTTTTCAATTGGAGAATTATGCCGTGACGAGACTTTACGAAGCTGGTACAGTTGGGTTGCAGGTACTAAGTTTGCTATAGATGGAACTCATGGACCCCTTATATAGGGTGATAGTGAGTGTAGAAGCACGGTAGAGACCCCATCGTGTTCCTACCTAGGCAGGCATCCACAACAAAGAGCCTATGATTAAGGCACATATTGTCAATCCAGCGTCTTCACATCTTAGCTGCCCTGTTCTCTTCCTGATGAATGACCCTGACCTGAGCGATCCTTGGGTCGGTATTGAATTTGAGCAGACCCGCGCTAACATAAGAACTTTGCGGCTCCTACTTGCTCATACCGCTGCTCACTGGCTTCTGCGGACAACCTTGAAGGCCCGCCCTTTGGACTATCAGGGAGGTCGAGATCGTCAAATTTCGTCCTAATTGCGTAATGTAATTGGGCTGAATTTATACCAGGTCCCCAATACACAACATTCGATTCTGCAGAGCTCTTCCGCGAAGGCCGAGTGTGTAGTGGGTCACTGCGTTGGCTGACAGAGAAGGCATGGTCCGGAGAGCCTCATCGACATTATTTTGCAATCCTCTTCCTTCGTCCTGAAGCGTAAGGGTAGATCGCAGCAAACTTGTGATGCTGTACCATGAGGTACAATCCATCAGCATTGAAAGCTCCGGTGTTAGCGGCAAAGATATCCCGACGGCCCTGATAGGAATTGTATCTCGTGCAGAGTAAGACCTGCAGTCAAAAACGCCGCAAGCCATAAACCTCTAGCTCTTGCGGGCTGTAAGACTATGAAAGGTGGCGAAGGTCGCCTCAATAGTCTCTAAAAGGCTTGCTGGAGGAGTCGTAAAGTCGTGTACCAAGGCCTTTTGGGATGCGCCGAAACGAATTACAAGCTTCGAGACGGACGAAGATAATTTGTTTCGTCCTGCGGCTTAGCCCGTGCTGTATGTTGGCGTACTGCTTTGCTCAGGCGGCGACAGCCCCGCTCTCGTGACTTTGGAGGAAGATGAACATATGAGCCCCACCAGGCAGGAAGCATTCATCCAACGGCTGCCCCCAAGGTCCCGGTCTTGTCCCCTCCCTCCTTCACACCCACGACATGTTTCTTAATGAATTCCACATACCCCAACCGCCTCCCCCTCAAAGCCCCAAGTGCATCCTGCACAAGCCCAAACACCAACCCGACCTTCGCCCCCATCCGCGCCACCCGCACCGCCGTCGGCGCCGGAAACCGCTGCCATGCACTAAACACTCCGGCGGTCCCCACGCCAGCAAACACCGTGCTAACGAAATCCCTGTTCCCCGCTACCTCCGTCTCACCGCCAGCCCCGCGCCACGCTCTCACCGCCCCAGCCCGCCCCCGATCGAGACCCTCCTCCATCACCACGAACAGCCCGACCCACGCCGCCTGACGCAGTCCCATACGTATCCCCTCGGAGATGCCGCCGAGCGCCATGTGGTAGTTCTTGCTCTTATGGTAGAGATACCAGCCCGTCTGGGTTGTGGGGAAGCGGTGGGCATTCTCGGCGCGGAAGCGAAGACCAGTCTCGCTGCTGCCGTGGTAAGTTCCGAGGACGAAGCCGGCGGTGGAGGAGAGGGCGAGGGCAAGGGGGAGGCGGAGTGGGAGTGGGAGGGAGAGACGGTCGTGGGTGCGGATGTGGTCGAGGGTGGCGGACTCGGACATGGTGGTCGAGAGATCAGGCGTCGCCATGGTGGGGAGGAGTGCGAGGGCTACCCTCTATGTACGGACCATCGACGCTGTCGAGTCGCTCGGTGCTGGCTTGCTAGGCCTACTACCTAAGGTAGGTAGGCACTACGGACGGGTAGCTGCGGAGAGGTTCGGGGGTGCTCGAGCCATTCGCTGGACAGATTGATGGTCGAGCATCAAATCTTAATCAAAGTCGCCAAAGCCTCTCTTCTGGTAGGTATACCTGAAGGCAACTCTCGCACATCATCTCGTGTTGCGAAGTGTGGCGACTTGCTAGTCTCTTCCTTCTCCTGCAACACATTACCCGGTACCAGCATGCGCTCCACTCGTCATGCTTCTGCAGGCGTCTCCCCGGGCACACCACATGTCTGCATAAGGTGCCGTATCCAAACCCAGCGCCGCGCCGGTCACACCTCCGCCCCAGCTCCCGCCGCCTCAAACGCCGCCTCCACCAAAAAGAGTGGAACAGAAAGCATTCGCCCAGCCTATCGATCAAAGCCGAGCGGTCTTCCTCTCCAGATCCGCGAGATATCTGTGCCGACAAACCTCATCCAAAAGGGAGATACGCACGACCCACGGCCGCTCACGGATCAGGCGTACTTCAACGAGCTCAGTCATGAGTCGGACGGGCACGGTAGCCGCATTGACTGTCATGCGGCGAAGCTATCGCGAAGGGAGGAGAGTCCAGCGAAGTTACGGCGGGCGGTAGAGCCGGAGTTGCCGGCGCAAAAGGACCTGAGGCGACAGAGGCTGCAGAGGGAGCATCATGAGATGGGAAGGAGTGAGTTGGACGAGTTGCTGCAGAAACACGTGGAACTGGGGCAAACGGCAGGAGGCGGTGGCGACGTACACGGCAAGGTTGCGGTGGGAACGGATAAGAGGGGCGAGAGCCAGAAGGCTGGAGGGATGCCAAGTCATCGCGCGAAGAGGATGGATAAAGCTCGTAGAGTGGACGACGAAGCGACAAGGCCCGCAGTCGCATACAACACCCGCTTTTCTCCAGCGACATCACCACCAAAGAAGTCGAGAACCCTCCAGTCTCCGGAGCATAGGCAACCCCGCGGTACCCTCATCTGGCCGCCGCCGCCATCGGCAGCTCAATATAGTCAGTCACGTGGCTATCACTCCTCCCGCAATGTTTTCCAGCAAGTAGCCGCCGCCCAAAACTCAACCTCTCAACCTTTCACCCCCGAACTCATGCCAGATCCCGCCAAGTGGCAAAGCCCACATGGCATCAGGGCCCAACTCCGTCAGTGGCAAGAGGAATACGGTCACGAGCAGGACCTCAAGCGCCAAGACGTGGACGACGGCGACGATTTTGACGCGCTCGGCGAGGCGAGTAACAATCTCACCCGCCTTCCTTCCGCGAAGATGGCCTTCACAAACACATCAGCCGAGCAGGAGGAAGAGGAACGCGAAGCCATGGCCCATTTCATGCAAGCTCCAATCGACGAGCCCACTTCGGCCGAGCTCAATACCCGCTTCCTTAACGTAGGTGACCTGGTTGAGATCGAGTTCATGAAGTCTGAGCGCGAGCCTGTGATCGCTGTATTCGTCCGCAATACTGGCACACTGGCCCAGTTCTACACTATGCAGGGTCGCTGGGTGCATCTCCCGGAGAAGCGAATCCAGTACTCAATCCCCGGCTGGTTCCGGAAGGAAGACGTCGAGCCGCTGTTGCAGTACCTGCCCAAGCCAGAGGAGGTTGAGAGCGACTTCGATCGGTTGATGGAAGACGCCTATCTCCGCGACTTGAACGTGCCGAGGTGGGTTGCTAGTCCTTTGGTGAGCCGCATGGTGAGATTTTACGAAGAGACGAAGGAGATCTATCGCCGCCATGCTGCGACACTGGACAACGCGCACGATTTAATGGCGCACAGCACCAACTTGCGTTATGGAACCCTGGTGTCTGCAGCGACGACCCTGTTGAAGCTACCCGCAAACGAGGTCCCTCTGACGGCTTTGTATGCGGTGCGGCAGGCGTTGAGCAATGCAGGCTTCGCATTCAACATCGACCGGAGAAGCCATCGGTTGACTGGTTATCTGCAGATTCGTAGCAAAGAGCAGGTAAGGATGGTCGAACAAGTTCGGCGCTGGCTGCGGGAGTGGCAGGACGATCTGGCCACCCTTGCGTCAAAGACGTCCAAGCAGCAGCGGGAGCGGCATCGTAGCAGCCAAGGTGCCTGGTACGTCTACAACTTTCTGGCCAAAGCGAAAGCTATTGTCCAGCGCAGTCGCCTGGATCGCCAGCCAACGCCGTCCAACATTGGGCCGTCGAAGGTCCGTCTGCCTATCACCAGTAAGCAACAGTGTGTGCGCTCGACCATGGAAGAGGAATTCAACGACTCCGACGTCGAGCTGGTCCGTTTCATTGAGGCCTGGAGTCTAAGCCAAATGTTCGCGGGAGTACCACGCATTGAGGCCCTGCCGCCGTTACTTCTGCAAGCCACTGGTTTGTACGAGGATTTTGAGTTGGTCACGCAGACCGGGCTATTGTTCCTGCAGGAGCTGGGCACTGTGATGCCGTACGAGAACCGTATTCGCTTCGACCAACATCTCCTTCTACCCGCGTCGCAGCACAGCAAGCCCCTGCAGCACCTCATGACAACTCTGGAAGACATGAGCGACAAGCAGAACCCATTCGTCGACTCAATGGCTGATCTCCGTCACGACTGGGGCGAGTTACCCGTCTACTGCATCGACGATGCCGGTGCTCACGAGATCGACGACGGGATCAGCATTGAGGACGCCGGCGTAGGCGCTGATGGGGGAAAAGAGTCGTGGTTACATGTTCACATCGCAAACCCGACGGCTTTCTTCGACCGCAACCACGCCCTTGCAAAGATGGCCCGCCACATGGGCGAGAGCATCTACATGCCTGAACGCACGTATATGATGCTGCCGCGTTGGGCGACGCAGAAATACTTCTCGCTCGCGCCTGGCCGACCCTGTTTGACCTTCTCCGCGCGAGTAGACGCGAAAGGTCAGATCGTCGACCGCAAGATCCGTCCAGGCCGAGTGCGTAACGTGTTTCGCCTGACGCCAGCCGAGGTGAAAGAGTTGATCGGCGTCAATGATGACTCGAACTTCCCAGAGACTGTGCTCATTGTCGGCGGCGACTCGCCAGAGCCCAAGCACCGTGTCAGCCGCGTCACGAACATGGACGCACGACATGTCGAAGATCTCAAACTGCTCCGAGCTCTTAGTGAGCAACGTAGCAACATCCGCGCCGCCGCCGGTGGTCTCTTCTTCGACACGCACAAACCTAGTGTCGACGTCTGGACCGCCCACAATCGCATGGGCCTCGACTGGGACCATCCCTACCGGCGAGGTAGCCGTCGTGTCGAAGGCGACCCTGTCATCCGTGTCCGCACCCGTGGCCTTCAAAATTGGTTCTCCCCCTTCGCCGATGCCGTCGGGACTACCGTCCGCGAAGCCATGCTCGTCGCCTGCGAAGTCGCCGCCACCTGGTGCGCTGACCGCGCCGTCCCCGCCATCTTCCGCGGCTCCGTCCAACGCGCCGGCAAAATGGACTCGGAAGCCTTCTACCGCGACATCCTCGCTCCAGCCGCCAAAGAATCCCCCAAAGGCGAATACCCTATGCATCTCGGCACGCGCTACCTCGAGACATTCGGCAGCACCGAGTTCCGCACCAAACCCTTCAAACACAAAGTTCTCGGCATGCCCGCCTACGGCAAAGTCACCTCCCCACTGCGCCGCTACGGCGACATGATCGTACACTGGCAGATCGAAGCCGCGCTGCGCGAAGAAGCCCGTATCGGCCGCTCCCTCGTCAATGCAGACCCCAAGCCCGAACGAAGCTTCCTCCCCTTCTCCACTCCCGTCCTCAAAAACCTCCTCATTGGCCTCCAGCCCCGCGAAACCATGATACTTAAGGCTAAACGCTACGCTGACGACTTCTGGATCATGATGCTACTCTTCCGCGCCCATCATTTCGGCGAGATCACGCTTCCATTCCCGCAAGTCTGGGATGAGAAGACAGGGCGTATGCGCAGTGTTGTGCGCGCTTACGTGCACGTGCCGAGTCAGGCGAGTCTCCCGAGCGTGGCGTGTATGATTATGGAGCTGAATGTGATTGCGTCGATGACCTCGGGGGCATTGGCCAATGCGGGTGTTGGTAGCGAGGCGAAGATGGGGGATGTGTGGGAGTGCATGATTGGGGAGGTGGACTGTTTTAGACGGAATGTGCTCTTGATGCCGATGAGGTTGTTGGAGAGGGTGGAGGAGTGAAGAATGGTGGGCGGAATGTTGAAGTGTTGACAGCTTACGAGGTGTAGTTCACTATACGTTCCCTCACCTTTCCAACACGGCGGTTTCATTGACATCCTGGCGCGCATATCAACTGCCCTACCTTGTCTGAACAACGTTGGCCACCGCCTGCTTCAGCAGTGGCAGATATTCCGCTGGCGTAAAAGCGCTAGGCTACAAAGAGCATATGCTGTTGAAGCGTGCCTTACGTGCACTCTGTCTAGACCTGCGACCGTGAAAGTACGTGTATAAGTGATCGGAGTACTTTATCGTCGTAGATGGTTTCCCGGGCTGTCAACGATAATCTCCGACGCTAGCTGGAGGCTTGACTACGACCTCCACCGTTTTTAAGGGAGTGACTTGGGTTCACTTCTACATCCACGCCCTAGCTGTGTGTTGAGGACACGTCCCCGCAAGCCCCGCAGAAATCGCAATCAGCTAAACCATCATGACAACCACAGGGTGCTTAATGGTCACTGAACCGGGTACTTATTACTACTTATTGCTTCGTAGCAAAAATGACTTCACGTCCAGCCCTAAGGAGCTTGAAACCAATGACACGGGATGATGGGCAAGTCGCACAACTCTATCCTTCTTTCCGCCAGCAAACGCGGAGACGGTCATCCTGGAGACGAGTACGTCACGCACGACCACAGCCAGCAAACGACTTCAAGAAAGGAGAAGGCAAACCGTCAACATATTTCTCAAGCCGCCCCTGACTTCTAGATCAAGAATACTTCCAGCGCCTAGAAAGGCATACTGCCGCTTTGCGAGAGCCGCTCAGCAATATAAGCGCTTCCTCTAGAGTCAAACCAGAATCATTACAGCTACCAGACAACACGTGGCCATGTCGAACCTCGTAGACCCTTTGCCATGCTCGAAACATCCACGACCTTAACAGTAACACAAAAGGCTTTACGTCGTCCAGTCGCACGCGTTACCACCACCTCAGCCAGTCTCAACAGAGCTCTACCTTGCGACTTCTTGGCTTGGACCGTCTGACATTGTGGAGCTTGCTCAACATGTAGACATCTACTGGACATCTACTGGATGAAGGGTGCAAGAACAGGCAAGCTGTGGCAGATATCTAGTAGCTCTGATGCTAGTCAGATCCCATCGTGCGCTTGTAAGTCCTTTTTCCTTCTCATATTTGCTCTGCCCTCCTCGCTGTGCGGCTCCTACGAGCAGCATCGTCCCTAGATCCCGCGAGCAGCATATTTGTGCTCCTTGTGCTCGCTTTTCAACATGCACGGGCACGTCTACGCCGTGGGCATTGCCCTAGCGCTGAATGCCGCACACGCTTCCCGTGACATTTTTGGCTTTGTCAACGAGGCTGTGAACAACAGTAAGGCCCCTCCAGCGCTTGTCTGATTATATCAAGACAGCACTCTAATACCAGCAGCCCTCTCTATTCTCGGCACGCCTCAGCACGAGAACCTAGCGGACTTCCTGGGCGGTCCTACGCCGCAAGGCTCTCCATGGGGCAGTCACACAGCAAAGGACACCAACTGCTACAACTGGACACCCAACACGGGTGTGACCCGCTACTTTGACTGGTATGTATCCGGCACCAAGTGTGCGCCGGACGGTGTCGAGCTCGATTGCATCCTCGTCAACGGCCAGTTCCCCGGCCCGACCATTGAAGCCAACTGGGGCGACGAGATCGAGATCAAGGTCACGAACAACTATGAGCACGAAGGCACCTCGCTGCACTGGCACGGGCTGTTGCAGAAGAAGACGCCGTGGATGGACGGCGTGCCGGGCTTTGAGCAGTGTCCGATCGCTCCCGGTTCGAGCCTTACGTACCGTTTCCAAGCTGTGCGTACGCTGATCACTGTTGATGTTCGCCGCCATGGCGCGTGCTAATTCGTCCAGGACCTGTACGGATCATCGTGGTGGCATGCTCACTACGGCTCTCAGTTTGCTTCGGGTGTGGTTGGCCCCATGATCATCCACGGCCCGAAGAACGCCGATTACGATTACGACGTAGGGCCGATTATGGTAAGCACTGCAATGTACAAGCGGATTGAGACTGTGTACGGCTAACTTGAATCGCAGGTTAGCGACTGGTACCACCAATTCTACAACGAAACAATCGAGAAGCTCTTCACAAAGCTACCGGACGTCTATATCCCACGATCCGACAACAACTTGATCAACGGCAAGAATCGCTTTGACTGCGAGGACACATCGCTGCCCTGCGAGCCCAATGCGCCATTGGCGTCCTTCAATTTCCAGTCAGGGAAGAAACATCGCATGCGGTTCATCAACCCTTCGGCGGCAGCTGTCGAGAAGATTACGCTCGACGGCCACAAGTTCACGGTCATCGCAAAGTGAGTCCTCCCTCTCTCTATCTCCGGCGTAGCAGAGCCTCTCAGTAGCATACTGATACACACGCCAAAAGCGACTTCGTCCCCATCGAGCCCTACGAGACCGACGTCCTCACTCTCGCCGTCGGCCAACGTACCGACGCCATCGTCGAAGCCACCGGTGACCCCACGAACGCCGTCTGGCTCCGGGCCTACAAGATCTGCTGGCCCACCAACGGCCATAACGAGGTCAAAGCCGCCATCTTCTACGAAGACGCGGATCGCTCGCAGGCGCCTACGTCGCAGCCCGGCCCGAATGCGTATGACTTGTACTGCGGGAACGATCCGCTGGAGAAGACGCAGCCGTATTATGCGATTGATCCTGGTGAGCCGGAGACCACGGAGATTATTCCTTTGGAGTTCCGGCCGAATGCTACGGGGTTGTTTCAGGGGGAGGGGGCGGAAGGAAGTAATTTGTTGTGGTATATGGCGAATCGAACGGTGAGTCCAGTTCAACATCATGAGAGGAAGGTGGCTGCTGACCGGTGAGTATAGTTCTATGTGAACTACAACGATCCGATGCTTTTCGAGGCCAAGCTGGGAAATATCGATTTTCCGTATCTTCGCAATGCGCACAACTATGGCACGAATAGCAGTGTTCGGTTTGTTGTGGAAAATACGGGCTACCAACCCCACGTAAGCACCTTACCTATGACAGTCACTAGATCCGCGCTGACTCCCAATTAGCCAATGCATCTTCACGGTAGGCCTGAAACACACATTAGTCGAGCATACTTCAAACACTGACAGCTCACAGGCCACAACATGTTCGTCCTCGCCGAAGGCCCCTGCGTCTCCAACATGACGGTCTTCGGCAACGAAAGAGGCAATACCCCTCACGCCACTGGCAACGCCAACGGAACCGTCTCCTCTTCTCACTCGTCTGGACACAACCTCCCGCCTCGAAGCGCTGACTCCACCACCACGATGCCCTCCTACGGCAGCTGCTGGGACGGCTACATCACCAATCCCTCCAACCCCCAACGCCGCGACGTCCAAATGCTACTCCCTGGCCACTACATCGTGATCCAATGGAACCAGGACAACCCGGGTGTGTGGCCTTTCCACTGTCATATCGCGTGGCATTTGGGTGCGGGGTTTGTGTGGACGGTGATTGAGCAGCCCGAGCGGATTCAAGAGTATATGCCGATTCCGTATATCATGGCGCAGACTTGTAGGGATTGGTGGGCGTGGACGGGGGAGAATGTGGTGCCGCAGATTGATGATGGGTTGTGAGGTTGTCAGGCGTGGGGGTACAATGGTACATTGCATTGGTTGGGTGTGTTCTGAAAGGTGTTGAAGGGGGGATGTCTGTGTATATATACATTTACCTAGTAGCACATAATAGCGTTTTGGAATGGGATATGTGGCTGATTGCTTCTTGCTTAAGAGCTGTGTTTAATACAAGAATTGACCTTGCGTAGGAGAGCAACATCAAGAGTTTGCTTGCATCGAAACGACTGAAGTTTCTTTCAGCCATGCCGAACTAGCCGGGGCTTGCAAGTGGAGGACGTGGCATTCTTCCGTCGCAGGATCCTTCCCATCCTCCTCCCCCACCTCTTCCCCTCACGAGACCCGCACGTGTCTGTGGGGGAACACATTGACAGGGTTCTCCTCCATCTGTGTTGCCCCGTGCAGCAGTGAGACGACAACAAGGATGCCGTCATTGCACGACGTCTCGCGAAGCTCCTCCACATGGCCTCCCATCCATTGCTGCATCGGGAGCTCTTTGTGCACGCGGTTCCTGCAGGCACACTACTGCCGCCGTCGTCAATCATATAAATCCCAGAGGCTGGCAGCTCAGCAGCGTAGGTTGCCTTTCCCCTCGACTCGCTTTCGTCGCTATAGTCAACGTCCGTAAGGTAGTAAAGGCAGCGAGCATTGGAAACACAAACCCAGTCCAATCATGCCGTCCCTAATCACCTCCACCGCTCTGCTCTTCGCCGCCTCGACAACGACGCTGGCCTTCAACACCCCGGGCAATTACGGTCCAAGCGACTCGGCATTCCCTCCCTTCTCTGGCGACCCATTCCAGAAATACCATTTGACCGCCAAGGGCATCAATGCCAGCTTCATCCCCTACGGAGCTCGTCTGACCAACCTCTTTGTCAAGGATAAGAACGATTGTTACCAGGACGTGGCGCTGGGGTATGATGATGGAGAACAGTACTTGAATGACACTGAGACGGATCATACCTTCTTTGGCGCGGTCGTTGGGCGTTATGCCAATCGGTGGGTTATTTGACATCTCGTACTGTGACGTGCGGGCGGCTGCTAATGCTATTGGTGTTTCAGGATCAAGAACAGCACTTTCACCATCGACGGTGAGACCAGCCACATTGTCGCAAATGAAAACGACGGCAAAGACACTCTCCACGGCGGCGCCGTCGGCTACGATCAGGTAGGCTCGCTGGCCACATCCTAAAATGCCACGCACGCACTGCTAATATATGCCAACCAGCGCAACTGGACCGTCGCCTCTCACACCGGCAACAGCATCACCTTCACCTTCTACGACACAGCCTACCAAGGCTTTCCCGGCGACGTCCTCAACGTCGCCACCTACACCCTCACAGACGGCCCAGCCCTTATTAACCGCCTCATCTCCATCCCATTCAACAAGGCCACCCCAATCATGCTCTCCAACCACATCTACTGGAACCTCGGCGCCTTCACCACCCCATCATCCGTGAGAATCCTCAACGACACCCTCTCCATGCCCTACGCCCAACGCTACATCGACACCGACGGCATCCTGATCCCCACAGGCGAAATAAATATCACAAACAACACCGCCTACGACTTCACCCAACCTAGCGGCAAACAACTCGGCACCGACATCCTCGATGCCTTCTGCAGCACGGGCTGTCAGGGCTACGATACAGCTTTCATCCTCGACCGTCCGCGTTACAGTAACGAGGACCCGGAGCTCGAGGTGTTGAAGTTGTGGGCGCCCAGTACGGGCATCCAGATGAGTTTGAGTACGAATATGCAGGGTTTACAGATTTATTCCTGTGATGGGCAGGATGGGACCACGCCGGTTAAGAAGAGTCAGCAGCATTTGAATGAGACGACTTATGTCGAGCAGTATGGTTGTGTGGTTATTGAGGCGCAGGATGTAAGTCTTTCTCTGTCTCTCTTAAAAGACTCGTGTGATGGAATTTCGGGATGTGTCGTTTGGTTTACTGACTTTGGTCGTGGCAGTGGATCGACGGCATCAATAACCCGCAGTGGGGTCGCGATCAGTGGCAAATCTTCACACCGACGTCTGAGCCCGCGGTGAATTACCAGAAGTATCAGTTCAGTGTGGTGGATCAGTGAGTAAGTGATTGATACTGTGCGTTCTTGGGCGAGCAAAGAAGACCTAGGGGGGAAGAGAAAGTATGATACAGAGTAATTTGACACGCTTCTGATGCAGAGTGCAGCTTTTCTCCGTGCGGCCTTGTGGTCTTTCGTATAGGACGCTCTGTGCAGTATATGTCTCTCGGTCGCACCAGGGCCTATACGACTCGTTGATGCCTGCCAATCGGCTCTGAGCTCAATGCAACACATGTCACGTCCGATGTAGTTGGCAGCTCGCTCTTTGCTCGGCAGTTCCTGCTCACGATATGCGGCAGATGAAGATTCTTTTGTCCGGGTTTTGTTCTTGTGCCAGCTTGTCCCAGCTCTTGGACCATTCTGGTTCTGCTGAGAGATCGATATTCGCCTTCTGTATCAGAGCGGAAGCTGTTGGGGACGGGTAGCATACCTCTGAAGTAGCTTATGGTTGCGCTCCCGTCTGCATCGTCATAACGACGTTCCTCGAATCTAGAGCTGGACTTTCAACCGGCAACATGGGTAGTCATGCCGTTTGGAAGTGTCTTCAAAGTAAGTTAAGCCGACCGCCGCACTATGACTGTCAGTTAGAAAGACCAAAACAATTGGAGGTCCATGCAATGAAAAGTCCAAGAGGAGACAACTCGTTTGGAGAAACCGCAGAGAATGATATAAAGTACTTACCGTCCCATCTATTTGTACATGAAAGATAAAATATATATGACAAGCGGAAAGCAAAGTGAAAGAAAGCAAGCAGAGCATGATCGAGCGTATCGCCGACAGAGCGCGAGAAATTCAACCACAATACACTCACCATCTGCGAATGAAGCGATTACAGCCAACGCAGTTCCTCACCTGATCAGTAACCGGGCGCGGCAGGTTGGGATCTTGGTTAGCGGGTGTCCGCACATGTCCCTGTGGGCCGACACTTTCGCCGCAGAAGCAGCGTGGATAGGGCTGCCAGTCAGGGTTCTGTCCGCGGGCCCAGAGAGGACCGTTGTTACTAAAGGGTTGCCCACCTACCGTCTTGTGCAAAGCGCGTCTCGCGTCAGGAGTCTGACGGACTCGGCCACCCGTCTGCTTCTTCCGCGTCCAGTTGTTGCCTCGCTTCCTCGGTCGGACCATACGACGACGGATGTCGATCTCTGTGAAGGCATCGATTTTCACCTGGTTGTAGTATATGGTATCGTGGCGTCGACACAGATGTCGGGTTCTGGCCTCGTTGTTGTTGACGCCTCCGGTATTGTTGCCCGCGGGCGGGCAAATGCATCTGTTCTCTCCTGGTTGCATGTTCGCCACGGCCCAGCTGCGACAGTGCCGGCATACGCCAAAGCGCAGTGCTTCTCGCCGCCAGTCGATGTCCGCCGACCTGAAGTTCTTGCACGGGAGGCAGACGAGTGGCCGACTCATCGGATGCGGACCGCCGGTATGGACCGGGCCTCCGCCGAATATTCGAGGTTCTTGACAGTAACTCGGAAGGGTCTGGCGTGAGGCCGCGTCAACTAGTCTAGCCTGTCTGTTGCAAGTTGGGAGAGTCCACGTCGGCCTCGTAAAGGTGATCATGCTGCCGGGCGGATAGACCACCCAGTCTGCTTGCGCACCCCTGGTGTTGTTCCCATCCTGTCTCATTGGCAGTCTCCCTTCCCATGATTCGCATTTGCAGTCGCAGTAACCATAATCCTCCTCCGTTTGCGCCTTACCAAGCATCATACTCAGTCTCCTCCACGCACGAACATCAATCCATTTTTGGAAGGTGTCTTTTCCTTTTTGCTTGCCGAATAGCTCCTTGAGCGTTGGAACATCTTCTTCCTGCTGAACTTGGTCGGGGTTTGTGTCCTGCCCCGGCCCCGGTGGCGGCGGTGGCGGCGGTTGCGGTAGCGGCTGAGCCATTTTCTTCGGTATGAGCTGCGCTTGAGGTCTTGTTGATAGATATGAACTTTCCTACCTAAGTACGACTGCAACATTGTACTGGACATCATTGCATCTTTATCACTGTTTTGCGACAATGAGCGGACTTGAAATTGCCCATCACGAGAACAAAGCCAGATCTAGATGGAGCATGCTGAGGAAAAGACAAAGCCAACATCTTGCTGTAAGTGCTCTTCGGCGGCTTTCACCAGCCTAGACGAAGGTCGACTCGACTTCGAAGTATCGCTGCTGACTTCATGTCGAAGACGTCTTTGTGCCGATGAATCCAGCTCAGGGTTGATTCTGGAAATTGGGCATGGTGATGGGATGAACTTACGTACTGGTCCTGCATCCAACGCCGCGCGTGTTGAATATGACTGTAGCGGATCGAGGTAAAGATGACCTGTAATGGTCCAGTGTGATCCGTGTCTGCAACGGTAACCGCACTTACAGACCTTCATCTCAGCCTCACAAAGCCCAGAATGCCACTATGAACGAAATTCACCGTCCGACGAAACTTTCAGCCACGTCGCCTGGATCTAGCTTTTCTCCGTTTTTGGACTCTTTGTCTCCGCTCGTCAATCATCGAGCTGGCAGAACCTCAGACCCTCTGGCTCGTATCAGGAATCTCTGTGCTTTGGGGGAATGTGCCGTAGGTTTGGAGAAACGTAATGTAGGTACGCAAGGAGCCATACATCCCACTGCATGGCCTGAAGGCCGGGAAAAGGTATGGACTATGAAGGTCCGTGATTTAGTCTTGCAAGTCATCGGATAGCAAGCCTCTCGGCCGCTCGACGCAGTCCAGCCCACAGCATTGCCGCACCACATGACGCGGCCACGACAGGCTGCTCTTCGGTAGAAGATCTCGTAGACGTCCGTGAGGGATGAGTAGCTAGAAGAGTCTGACTTGCTAATGGTTGGGTAAGAGTAGGGCGAAGTCAGGGAGCTCAAGCTTGGTCAACTGCGTGAACCCTCGTGCCCGGTACACAAATGACACTCATAAAGTCATGAAAGGCTGGTATGTTGGTGATTGAGGATACACGAAGTCGACTTCTCCTGGCTGCGTCCTGAACGCTATGAGCGTGTTCTGTTCAGGGTCGCTGGTCACTGGTCGTGTAGAGATAACGAGCTCAGAAAGGACTCCTATATGCGATGCTTGAAGTGACTGACGACGGTTTGGTGTACGACACTAGACAGCGCGACTTGGACGTGTGTGGTGTCAGACGGAGATCCTGAAGTGAAGACACAAAAATGAACGCGTCCGCATCCCACGTGACCGTGCCTTGAACAGAGCATTGTCGCCCCACCTTTTCGAGTCACGGAGAGGCGCAGAGCTCTCCCGTCCCGCGTCTCTTCCTCTATCAGATCCGACCTCGCTGCTTCTCAGCCCCTCCCAGCCGACCCGAAACAGCGATACTCGGATGCATTCATAACAGCGAAGCCAGAATAATGTCGTGGCATGCCGGCACTGCTTTCGACCCCCCCGCCCAGTCTGGCGTCCCACGACACTCTCCGATCCAACAACACTTCAGCTCGACCACCACGTCGCCCTCCGCTGCCGTCGACGGCGCCTCAGGCCGGAAGCGGAAGAGGAGCTACATCGGCGAGATCGAGCATGGCGGGGAGGCCGACTACCATGGACGCCAACTGTCAATGGACGACAGTCTGGCCAGTGCAAGTCCCGTGGCAGGACGGCCGAAGCATCAGCCGGGTGTAAAGAGAGCGTGTAACGACTGCCGTCAGCAAAAGGTAGGCCGAGCAGAGCAGAAGACGGGGTGGTGACTCAACGGGATTCAATACTGATAGCAACTCAGTTGCGATGCAACGTGATTGCGGGACCGGGGGAGCAATACAAGCCTTGTGACCGCTGCATCAAACACAACCTCAACTGCTCCATCGACAATGACTTCAAGCGTCTCGGTAAGAGGGCAGCACACGAGGAGATGGCCAAGGATCTGGCGCAGAGCAAAGCCAAGCTCGCACAGTTCGAAGCGTTGGGGATGAGATTGCCAAACGACAGTACAAGCCCGAACTACTCCAGCTCGTACACGACATCACCTGCCGGGAGTGCGCCAGCAGCACAAATGAGTACATCGTCCTTTCTGGGACCCAACGAAGCCGCCGCCAGTAGAAGTCTGTTGGACCTCAGTCAAGGCTACCGAGAGCTGCCACCCACAAGCTATCCGAGCATGACACCTGGAGCAACCCCAAAGACGCTGAGGGGCGTCACTCTCACAGATGAGCAGGTCACTGACCTATACGGCATCTATTTCACTTCGTTTCATCCCTTCCTACCTGTGCTAAACCCAGACTACAACTACAATCAGTACTACACCTTACACCCGCTGCTCCACTGGACGATCGTGGCAGTAGCTGCGCGTCGATATGATGCAAAACCTGGGCTGCTTGTGGAACTGCAACAACCGCTGGAGGAGATGCTCTGGACCACGCTCAGTCACGTCCCACAGGTCTACCACATCACCAAAGCGCTAGCGTTGCTGTGCATCTGGCCCATGCCCACTTCAAGCACCTCGATCGAGCCCACCATGATGCTGGCAGGTATTATGTTCCAGCTAGCCATGCAATATGGTCTTCACCGGCCTTCTCACGCGCAAGATTTTTCCCGCTTCCGCGTCGACCTCCACGAAGAAGACATCGCAGACCGTCTGAACACGTGGGCCACTGTCAATATCGTCGCTCAGATGGTTTCGACTGGCCAAGGTCAGCCGCCGCTGGCGCGTTGGGCTTGGTACACCTACGGGCTGCATCTGGATCGCATGAAACCTGAACTTCATACGCGCTGCCAGATCGAAAAGTTCTGCGACACTGTGACTAGGACCCTCTTCACGATGCAGAGAGACCATTTAGTGGAGGTCGATCAGGCGCAGCGAGGCCTGCAGATTGACATGTACGCGCGAGAGCTGAACGAGATGGAGCTGACGATAATGAGCACGCGTTCGAGCCGTAAGCTATACCGCCAGTAATGTGTTGATGCAAGCTTTTCGCTAACTACTAATTCGTGCCAAAGCCATTGAGACACTCTATCTTAAGGCCGCCGCCCTACATCTCCGTCTAAGCGCTTTCTTTGATCGGCCTTCACAACCGAACTACATGACCGATCTTCGAAACGTTTATATTGCTGCCTCAAGCTTACTGACGAACATTCTTGATCTCCCCGACTCAGTGTTCGCGTATGTGCCGCGCTACATCGAGCAGATGATGCTCGCTGGCGCCGTCACGCTTCTTAAGCTCCTCAACAGCTTCTACGCTTCCCACGTCGATATTCCAGCCGGCCGCTCGCTCTTCAGCCGCACAGTCAACGCCCTTCGACGCCTAAGCGTCCGATCCAACGATCTGCCTCAGCGTCTAGCGGAGGTGATGGCGCAGCTGTGGCAGACCTCTGGCGCCTCCGAGCAGACACTCTTCCCGGATGGAGACTCTAAGCAACCAGACGAGACTCTGCAGCTGCGCGTTAGATGCCGCTCGTCTCTCTCGGTATTGTACGACGCTATCTGGCGCTGGCGTCAGCAAGTGGGACAAGAAGGTCGTAATAACCTGGAGAAAGCCGTCGAGCATCCTACGGCCATTGCCGCTGGCGATACTACCGGCCGCAATACACCGCAGCCAGGTACGTTGGCTGCCGCGGGTGGGAATCCGAACATGGCACCCAGCGCGGGCTTGAGTGGACTGGACGGCGGAGACGGACTCGATGTGAACTGGGACGCCTTTGGCGGCAACGCCGTGTTTGACCCGTTGAGCTGGGCACTTGATGGGAACCTGCAGTTCGGAGGCTTTGGCCTGGGCGGCTCAGACGGGCTGGGTGGGTTTCAGGTGTAGGGCGTCATGTATTCGACCTGGCAGGACGATGTTTCTGCGGAGGGCGCTGATTGCAGGTCAGGTGCGTTACCCTGTGGACATCGGTATTACGGCTGATGGGTGCGGACCTGCTGGCTTGTGAGATCAGGTGACGTGGGTATTGCCCGTACGGCTCATGAGCGTGGGCATACTTTAGCGGCAAACGATTTACGTGAAGGATGGATGTTGATGCTGATGCTTTGTGCAGTTAAAGAGCTATGATACCACCATTCAGTTTTTGTTTGCTATCGAGGCTTGTGCAACAATTGTCATTCTCATCGTGTGTCACCGGCCGCACGCTGACCAAAGCCGTGAGGTAGTCGAGCTGGGACTGCCTCGCGCATTCTTCCCCCTCAAGCGCAACCGGGCTCCCACCGTGGCAAAACCATGGCAACGCATAATCTCTCTTCACGCCCGTCATAACGGGTCACCCTGCATCGTCTCGTTCGGAGCATTCCATCCTCCTACGCAACCTTTTTCACCCAGACCACCAAACATCTTTCCTGCAAACACGTACGATGGGTGAGCAATGGCCTGCGTCGGTTCCAAGACGGTGCTTTCAACCCTAGCTCGTGGCGATATGACCGAAACTTGGCACCAATGAGGCAACTCGGTTATTGACAACTGGCCAGATGTTGTCCTTGGACCGAGAGCTCGTCCATGGCACAGAGATATACCTCTGACGTACAGCGTAAACTCTGCTTGATGTCAACAACAAATTGGACGTACAGGACGAAATGTGCGATGCTGCTCACCTTAGCTCAAAGGCTTCAAATTCTCGGAACTCTCGATAGGCGTTCCAAACGTGCAAAGGCAGATTATTGTTGAATTGGCGATTTTGCAGATAGGCCACAGCGATCGCGACAATGATACCCACCACAGCTAGGACCGTAGCAAGGGAGCCGAAAATTGTGTCTTCGTCTTTCGTTTTGTTGTCGGCAAATGCCGGTGTGTGGAAGGTTGTCGAGTTGCTGCTCTGTTCAGGCAAGAACATGACGGTACAGCAAATGTCGCAAAAGTGTGGGAGGTTGTAAAAGGTTGAGGGAGACTTGTGAAAGTGATTGACGATGATACACCTCAAGTCTTTTTTGCCGGAGCACCCATCTCAACTTATAGCGCTTGCCTGAACCCTTTGACGTTATCATTATCGCGCTGCTTTCATCATTTGTGTCGAAACTTGGTGGTGCTCCAGCACTGCAGTCGCCCCTGAGCCAGAGCCA
This sequence comes from Salinomyces thailandicus, assembly GCA_005059885.1. Taxonomy (NCBI): domain Eukaryota; kingdom Fungi; phylum Ascomycota; class Dothideomycetes; order Mycosphaerellales; family Teratosphaeriaceae; genus Salinomyces; species Salinomyces thailandicus. The sequence continues at coordinate 101,315 of NAJL01000007.1, read as the reverse complement.
GCCGTCGACACTGCCATGTTCGCGCACGTGTGAAAGAGGGAGGAATTTGGAGGTGCACAGTACTCACGAGAAATTGAGCATCCGCGAGCGTTTCAGCTGAAATGGCCCTGATGGTGTCCATGCAGCGAAAAGTTGGAGGTGCAGCCGTAAAAAATGGCAGACGCAGGCAAAAACCTGGAGGTGCAGTAAACTCGTCGCGAACCAATGAGAGCTTCGGACAACCTCTGTATAGTCTTTGTGGCGTGCGGTCTGGTCGTGAATCGCCAACACTAACCCAATGCATCGTAATGTGGGAGGTGCAGCAGATCACGCTATCGTAAGGTACCTCAGCTACGCATCTAAGTACCTATAGGTGACTGGGCTGTGCAACAGCCACATGCTACCTTCTTCTGTTTATTCGCCAGCGTTGACCTCACCTCGTGAGCGCCCTTGTGGCTCGAATTCGACACTTCTCGCTCATCCTAGCTCACTGGTCGGTATTTGCCCTTAGCTCATCATCAAGTCAAGTATGGCTCCCCCTCACCGTGAACACCTGATCAGTTGCCCTCAGTGCGACCAGAAGTTCACACGACGATCATCCCAGCGTCGTCACGAACGAATCGAGCATGGTCCAAACGATCTGGAGTGCCGCCATGTATGCGATCGATGCTTTGAGACATTCCCTCGAAAGGACGCACTCGACCGCCATACGCAATGGCATCCTGGTGACATTTTAGACGCGTGTTCTTTTTGCTTGAAGACCTTTCGCCCCGACTATTTGTTGCAGCATCGCGTCAGCTGCATTCACAGATACTGCAAAATCTTGAAGCGCGAAAGCAGCGAAGCTGGCATCCTGCCTGAGTTTCACTGCAGCGATTTCGAGCAAGCCCAAACTCTGTCAGAACTGGGCTCGCTCGTCCGACACGACCCTTCTGTGTTGCTCCATCTCCAACCCGACATATGTGACCGGCCGCTCAAAGGTCGGAAAGACCTCCGCGCGATCGGACAAAAGTTGCGAGAGCTGGACGAGTGTCAAGATATGAACGAGCTGCTTGTCGTCGCAGCCGAGTATGGACTTGAAGAGTTGGGCAGCAGCCTTTTGGAGCACGGCGCGGACGTCAACTACCAAGACTCCACTGGCCGGTCGATACTTCACGCAGCCTGCGAGAACATGAAACTCCCACTTGTCTGGCTTCTCGTGGAATCTGGTGCCGACGTGACCATAGCAGACGCATCCGGCAAGACGCCGTTGATGATAGCAGCAGGCCTCAACTTGGGGCCTGTAATAAGTGCCCTCGTTGACGGGCGTGCAGATTTATCTTGTCTCTACCTGAGCTCCATAGCTCCCCCGTTGATTCAGCTTCTACACGCCGGCGATATGGAGGCTGCAAAGGCACTGGTCCGAGGTGGTAGTAGTAGACCAGAAGGGTCAGGCCCTGACGGGGATGGAACGCTGCACTACGCTGTAAAGGCCGGTGACACCACGATGATTGAGCTGCTACTTGACAAGAACGTTGACATCCGAGCGCTGAATGGCGAATTGCACACTGCTTTAGTCGTGGCCGCCAATCACGAGCAGCCGCGTGCGCTTCGATTGTTGCTCGAGCACCGTGCCGGAATTGTGTTCAGCAACGAGCTCACGCTCCTGGCTGCCTTGTTGGAAGAGAAAAGCCTAAGTGAGGCTATCACGGAGCTTCTGGATGAGTACGGGATATTGGATGCCATCGAGATGAGAAAAACATACTTTTCTCGTTGCCAGCCAGTGAGCCCTACTAAGGGTTCATTCAATGTGAATCCTCCCCTTCAAACTTGTCCCATTACAAATGGACCGTGGATCTACATCGCTCGACAGAAGGTCTCGTGAGACTTGTGCCACAGGCACGACATCTTCAGCAAAAGAGACGCATACACGGGGTATCTCGTATGAAAACACAAAAGCACGCAAAGCCACTCACCCCACCCCCCCTCTCACCCCCGAACCTCTCGCCCCACAAGCCCACGTACAGCCCCCGTAGGGCAGACAGCAGCAAACGACCGTCCAGAGAGGCGCTCCTCGCCCTCTTTTAATTTACCACCGTCCCTCTCCTCTGAAGATTCCCCGTATACCGCACATACAGCTCATTGACAAAGTACTCGTGCTTGATACCCGGAGCGCGCTTGGCGGCGAACTCGTCCAGGGCGTCCTGGAGTTTGTAGCCGAGGCGCTCGACGCAGTAGCTGACGAGGAAGAAGCCTGTGCGGTTGAAGCCGTAGTCTGCAAGGATGAAGCGTGTGTTGGTTAGCAGAAGATTTCAAAGGAGAGACGACAGGGAGGTGGCGGAGAGAGAGGACTTACGGCAGTGCGCGCCGATGGTTGGATGAATCGGCTTAGCAGCGGCGTTGGCGGGGATGTCAGGGTCGGATTGAGTCGGCGTGATTTTGGGCGAGCGGCGGAGATGGTCGATGAGGCTGATGAAGTGCGCTACCTCGTCTAGAGTCGGTGGCAGCTTAGAGACGGTTGGGAACTTGTGGTATTCCACTCCAGCGTCTTCTAGGCCCTTGGGATCGTAGACGGGGCTTTCGTGACTGATGTCCACAATCATGGCGACGCCGTCGGGGATGACTTTGTAACTGTATTGCTTTACGAACTCGGTAGGGTTGTGTGTATCATCCACTTCGCGCATGGTCTTCATTGCGCGGAAGACGCCGGCGATGGGGTCAGAGCAGCGCTGGACGGACTGCCATTTCTTCAGATTCTTGACGTCCCACTTGCCACTGGTCGTTAGGTGTTGTAGTTGCCAGCCTGGACTCAGCCGCTCGTCCACGTGCTTGGAGAGGAAAGCTGCGATCAGTCCGGATGTAGTGCGGACTGTGGAAGTGTCGTACATGAGACCGTGAGCCGCAGGAGCAGGAAAAATCGCCGTCTTAAGAACGAAGTTGTGCTTTGTGGACTTCTGGTCATCTTTGATCACGTGGGTAGAGTCGTTTCGGTGACGCTCAGGTGCTTCCGCTGGGCGATCTTGATTCGACAGGCCTAATTGGCCTAAGTGCATGTCGCCAGTAGTCGCTGGACGAGCCTCAGCATCATCAGCAATGTCGGTCTGCTGTCCGTCCGGGCGAAGTTGGTCGGGTGCTGCGCCCACAATCTCTCTTGGCCTTTGTTCGGCTGCAGTTGGCGTGAGGTCTTCAGAAACATGCTGGCTGCTCACATCTGCGGTCTTCTCAGTGAGCCACCGCACAATCTGCTCAATCTGGTCTGGAGGATTGAACTTGTCCGCTTCTCCGGTAAGCAAGAACAGTGGCACCTTCACGCCACTCCAGGTCTCCTTGCCAGGCCACGAGACGACAGCCCTTGTGTCTCGACCTGGCGCTGGAATCGATGCAGTGAGAAACCGTAGTACGACGGCCGACCGCGATTGCCTGTTGTACCTCTGCTGAAGCTTCCGTGTCTCAACATCGGCACCGTCTCCCACAACGCGAGTGACGCTGGTGCTATTCAAACCGCCACGACGATCGAACACGCGCATGATGTCGAGAACAAACGCGGGAAGCCAGCGCAAGCGGTTGACCATGACTGCTTCCCTCTCGGATGGCGGGTTTGCCTTGGGACAGATCGCTATGAAAGCAATGATGTAGTTGATGCTCAGGCGCGCCTGCAGCGATGAGATAGATGAAGCGAGGAGTGCACCAATGGAGCAGCCCATGCTGTGTCCGATCAGCACGACCTGCTGATTGTCATCTTTGTTGCGGTACCTGTCGATGGCTGCGGCAATCAACTCGGCGAACGCAGCAGTCGTGTACGCTTTCGGGTCGTCGGGCTTGAAGTCTGACAGCCCGCATCCCGGAAGATCGATGGCCAGGCATGGTGCGACGTTGACAAAGCCGGTAAGGAGCGACGAGAACTGTGTAGCCGTGCCACCTAGCCCGTGTATGAAGACGAGCAAGGGCAAGTTCTTGGGCAGCTTACCAGCTTGAGGATGCGGGTGATAGAAGACGCGAATCCTGGGGTACGTGGTGCCGGACTGCGTGGTAAAGCTCTCGAATGTGGACTGCTTCTTGAAGAGGCCTGGTTCAGACGCGTCACCTCGCTTTGCAGACGTGATAGACGCGACGCGCTTGGTCGTTTGCCATGCTCCAACGACTGTCAGGCCCAGGATCGCGCTGAGAACGCCCCTGGTCCATCCGCTTGGTGCGGCGGAACGGGTCATGAGCTGTGAGAAAAGCTCTCGCCCTCTGACCATGAGTGACTGATCCATGAACGTTGAGTAGACGACCGAGTCCTTACACTACTTGATCGAGGAGAAATGGCATGATCCTGCAATGGATGGTGGTTGCATGTGTGTTGTTGACTGTAGGATAGAGGTGGTGTGGTTGAGACAGTTGACGGTCAGTAAAGCCAAGAATGACTCTGAGACTGCGTTTTCTGTCGCCGACGACGTAAGTCGAGGACCCGACCAAGAGGTGTACGCTTGAAGAAGGAGCGATCGATCGGTCAATTACCTTAGTAGGGTGACAAGTGATAGGGAGTCCACGCGGGAGCCCAAAGCAATCAGGCTGTAAGGCTGAACATCGGGGAAGGCGGCCGATCCCGCTTCCGGCATCCGGGAAAACGTTTCGCCTAGCGCCAAGACTTTGACCGCACGCTCGAAAAGTTCGATTGCGAATCGCCGCCCACCGACAGCGTGACTACCACCAACAACCTGCACCTCCCATCGCCCCTCCACCCTCGACAACACCCCCGATACCACATACCGCCAGCATGCCTGGTGTCTCCGTGCGCGATGTCCCTGCGGACAAGTTCATCAACTCCTACGCCGCCTTCTTGAAGCGTCAGGGAAAGCTGCCCATCCCAGGTCCGTGAGCACCAGCACTGCGCCCGCATCCATACCCAAAAAGAGGAGGAGCGGACCGCAAAGGCACAAATGATACAGAGCATTGAGAATACCTGAATCCCGTGTGGGACGGGGGGCATCTGATGTCGGCTGAAATGCTGACGTTATTTGTCTACAGGTTGGTCCGACACAGTCAAGACGAGCCATGCCAAGGAGCTGCCGCCCCAGAGCATTGACTGGTAAGATACCGCTTTTGAGAGTGTGCGCACTTCCTCGCTCGTTCTAGTATTAACAGTGCCCCTCAGGTTCTACGTCCGCGCCGCAGCCGTCGCGCGCCACATCTACGTGCGCAAGACTGTCGGTGTTGGCCGCATGAGGAAGGTTCACGGCGGCACGAAAAACCGCGGTGTGCGCCCATCTCACCACGTTGACGCCTCTGGTTCCGTCGACCGCAAGGTCATGCAGTCCCTGGAGAAGATCGGCGTGCTCGAGACCGACGAGGACAAGGGCGGCCGTCGCATTACGCAGTCTGGCCAGCGTGACTTGGACCGTATTGCTCAGACCACGCTAGAGGCTGAGGAGGAAGACGAGGATGACGAGTAAGCTGTCGCTTGTAAAAGACGAGGGCTGCTTTGAGCATGGCATGGCGTTGGTGGTGTGGCAAATAGCTACCCTGGAATGAGCGCGACAGCGCCTGGGGCGTTTCAATGAGCATGACCTTCTCGCCAACGCCAATCACAGCTTCTTCACAGCTTCTGTCCTTTGTCTTGGCGCCCTCTGCGCGACCTCCCCCTTCCCACGCATATCCGCCCCGTGAATGATGACTGTACCTTTAGCCGCTCGGGTTCCTTTGAGATTGACTGCCCCGCACTGTTGATTGACAAATCGTGACCCGGCTCTGCGCGCACAACCAAGAGCTTCTTGGGCGGTCGTGCGAACAAGGCGCATATGCAGTGTTCCGCCTAATGTGATCAAAGAGCTTTGACCACATATCCTCCAGGCAGCGCAGATAGCAGAACCATGCATCCAGCTGTCGCACAGCCGCTGACAATTCCAAAGACCACGCATCACTCTACAGCTCATGATTTGGCACGCCCACTCAGAGCCCAGCGTCACTTTGCTCTACCACATTCCCCTCGCTGTAGGCCTGCCAATCCCTACAGGTTTGCTGAATACTACCCGGCACTTCGAGCTCACGCAACTTCGGGTAGAGGGGGATTGTTTTGTCGAGCGGTACCTGTGAGGCTTAGCTGAATGCTTCCGGGGGCGTCTCTGATCTAGTCGCAGGGAACTTACGTCGGTGCACCAGGTGTTGGGGATATAGTAAGGCTGCGATGTTGGTCTGGCGTCCTGGGGAGCTTGATCGTAGTAGACCATTGCTTTTGTCTCGTTGACGGAGCCTCGAGAGCAGTTTGTGCCGACCGTGGCGCGCATCCAGTAGGCTGCGTCTGGGGCTTGAGAGCCATGGATCAGGACATTGGCTCGCTGACCGATGCCCAGTGGGAGCACTGTCGTGTTGTAGGGCTTGATGGGCGTGAAGTCGACAGCGATGACTTCCAGTACATGCTCGTCAATGCTGAAGTATTGGAATGCTGCGGCGCCGGAGTTGATCAGGCGGAGGCGATCGCTCTTTCCTGACTTGAAACGGAAGGTCTCCAAGCCAGTATCGATCTCGGAAGGATCACAAGCCGATGAGTGTGTACCAGTCAGACTACCGTTGTAAGCATAACTGGGTCGGCCGTTGATGAAATTGTTATCCGAGGCTGGCACGTAGACGTCAAAGTCCTCGCTGGTCCCAGTTGCATCGGCGACGGGGCCAAAGTAAGGGCGGTCATAGTAGTCGCTAAGCATGACAGGGCCTAGATCATGATCATAGTCTGCGCTCTTGGGTCCATAGATGACAATCGGTCCAACCGCATCGTCGGCGTACTGGGCGGAGTAATGACCTACCCGTGTTAGCGATCCGAGCTTGGTATGCTATGGGATGTGCAGCATACCCGTGATACCACGTAGTACCATACTGCTCGGCTCTAAAGCGATACTTCAAAGTCTTTCCCGGCACGATAGGACATTGACCGATGCCAGGACTGCCGTCGTACCACGGCGTGCCTGTTTGCTTGAAGCCATGCCAGTGCAGCGTCGAGCCTTCGTCAAGATGCTTGGTAACGTCAACGTCGATCCAATCACCCCAGTTGGCTTCGATCAGCGGTCCGGGGAACAGATCATTTACCAGAATGGCAAGGTTGTCTGAGAATAAGTGTTAGCCAGGAGGAGGCAGAGTTTGGCGGAACAGACTCACCATAGCCATCGATGTTGATCACCTGGCGTGAGAGCGTAAAGTTGTAATGGCGGGTCACGCCTGTTTCCGGAGCGGCATCGTAAGGATTGCTTTCGTAGCAAGTTTGGCCTCCCCATGGCCTGTTACGGTACGGGAATGCGTCACTTAGGGAGTCTGGAAAGTCTCGACGGGTAGAACAGGCATGGTCTCGGTGGGAGAGGGCACTAGCGTCGCTCTGGTGAAAGCAGTCGGCGCTGATTACGTCTTTGACTACAACGACTCTGACTGCGCATCGCTCATCAAGACGGCGTCAAACGATAGCATTGCCTATGTGTTCGACTACAGGACCAGAAAAAGCTTTACGTATCGCAATATGGGCCGGCCAGCAACCTCAACCAGATTGTGATCGACCTGAACAAGGAGCCACCGACCATGAACAAATACATTACCGACCCCGCCACATACACACCAAACGGCGCCGTCTTCAGAGACGGCCTGATCTATTGGGCTGTTGCGGGTACCAATGCATCTCTGCCCAATGGGCAGGTGCAGCGTCTGGGTATCGCGACAACCGATCCAGCCACAGACAAGACCGAGATGATGCTGGACAACTACTACGGCTTCTTCTTCAGCGGCGCCAATGATCTCACATTCGACGAGCAAGGCGACATCTGGTTCACAGACTCAGAATATAGCTTCATCATCGGGACATCGACGTCGGCACCGCAGATGCAGTTCGCGACTTGGGCGTTTTCGACCCTCGACCGGTGAGATTCGTATCGTGGAGGACAGCCTTGATCACCCGAATGGCATCGCCTTCTCGCCTGATGGCCGTACGTTATATCTTGGAGACTGCGGTCTGGAGCACTACTCACCCACGCCGACCAGAGGACCAGGTGACTTTTACGCCTGTCCTATCGACATCGAGTTCGAATCCACTCTCAAGCGCAGCATATAAGCTTTCGACGTCAATAGGGCAGATCACAGCGCTCCGTATCTGATCAACAGACGAGTGATCTGGCAAAGCTTGGAAGGCTCTCCCGACGGCGTCAAGGTGGCCAGAAATGGGTATCTGCTGGCGGCAGGCGGGTGAATCCCGGATGTCGATAGTATGGATGCGAGTGGCTCACAGATAGCTCGGATCCAGACAAGTCGTGCGGTTGAGAACATGCAGTGGACAGGAGAAGATCTTAAAACCTCTGGCTGACAGGCATAGGCGGCATCTCGAGGGTGAATTTCGATCTGACCGGGCGATCTGACCGGGCCATCACTGATTTGACGATGGGCGTTAACGTCTGACAGACATGCAAATCTTGGTCGATGCGGGGTCATTCCTCATGTTTCTTAATACTGCGAGCGTTTCAGGAGGCGCATCATTGGAGTCGTCGCTGGTTGCAGGTTCGTAGATAGGAGATAGGGCGTATAAGGCGCATTTCAACAAGTGGGATTCGAAGCTGGCTTATGGTATTGAGGAATTCTCCACATATCCTCTCCATTTCTATTTCGTCAGAACCAATCACTACCACCCATGCCCATCTTGGAGTTGAACCCATTCATGCTCATCATATTCATATCCTCTTGAGACCATCCATTGCCGGATGGATCGTCCGCTCGAATGTCAAAAGTCTGATCAACGTCCATCCCGAATTGTCGGACAAGTTGGTCCCAGTTCTCCCAGTTCACTTCACCCGTGGTGTCCATGATGCCAGGATCGAGTTCGGCGTTGGAGTCCATTGAACTCATTCGCGGCGCGGCAGTTGATCCGGTGTTTCTTGAAAAGTCCATGACGGGAGGTGGAGCGTTGCTGAAGTCGACGTTGCTAGCGACACTAGAAAAGCCATTTCCAAACTGTAAGCCAGGCTTGGCCGTCACGGTGGGAGCATACATCGATTGTCCGTTGGTGTACAGGTCTTGGAATTGAGGCAAGGCCTTTTGCTGCTGCTGCTGTGGCTTCGTGGGTCCGCCATTTAATCCTGCCATATCCATTGGGTCATCTTCTACCACAGCAACAGCCTCGGATATCTTTGGCGACTTCAGCATCTCGTGTTTGTCCAGCGGCATTTGCCCATAGGTCGGCCCTTGCATGAATCTGTGCGTTTGTGCGGAACTGAGTGGCGCCCTGGTCATCTGTGGACGGCGCGGATGGCCAAACATGGGGTTGGCATTGGGGCTGTATTTCTTCACAAGAGACGGCTCATTCGCGGTCTGCTTAGCACGCTGTTCTTCCTGCAGGCCTCTCCGCCGAGCCTCCTTCGCTTTCCGATAGATCTTCTTCAGCGGCCGCCAGAGGTGACCGGATCTAATATCGTCGGCAAACGTCGAGTCGTCCCAGCGTCCATTCCTTGTCTTCTCCACCGCTATCCACGCTCGTTCGACAAGATCTCCAGAAGTACGTTGGCAAAGCTCCGAGAGCATAAAGGCTAGAGCGTGCCACTGCATGTACGTCCTGAACAACCAGCCCCACTTCATCGTTCGCGTCTCGGTCTCTAGCAGCAAGGTGTATTCAATGTTCTCCAGACTGGTGATGAACAGCTTGTCCTTCGTCTCACTGGGCAGTGACACTCCTCCGCCCTGCCGCTGAAAAGGATGATACACCATTAGCCACATCTTGCTCATCATGAGCCTGGAGACAGTGGCAGTCACCCAGAAGAGAGGCACGCTCATGTCGCAGTGCTTGAGATACCGCTCCTCAAGCCGCTGATGACATTCGGTGATCCAACGCTCTTTATCTTGCAGCGTCACAGTAGCGAAATGCTCTTCATACGGCCGAGTGGCGCCCGGTGGGACGTAATTGATTCTGCGGAATGTATTGGCCACCTCAAAGCGAATCAGGCAGAAGGACATGTCAGTGCAACCGAGCGTTTCAGCCGGGAAGTCTTCCATGCCTGGGCTAATGTCCACGTCGTTAATGTTCAGCGGCATCTGCGTATCAAAGGACTGTTCCACGATCGTCGGATCACAGCCATGATCTTCACTGGCTCTGACGTCGAGAAGACAGACCTGCCACCAAAGCCGCCTGCGCATCTCGACCTCAAAAGGCGAGAGAGCAAAATGTGAGCCATCCCGGTGTATGCCAATCGTTTGCGCTATCCGTACCACAAGGCCGGTAAGAGTCCAAATGACGCGGGCATTGTTGTTGCGGCGCAGACAGATGAGGAAGATGACAAAGGCCTGGAGCACGACCAACTCCTCCGTCGTGAGGAAATTGGCACGCGCCAAAGCTTGTTCGAGTGCGAAACGGTACCGTGACAGCAGGCGTGGCTTCTCCTCGCCAAACTTGAGTAGGCAGTCCTCCGCAGATAGAGAAGTAGTGGCGCAGTAGTAAATGGTGAACAGGAGTGCCTCAAAGCCTTTTGAGAGATTAGAAAGGTGTGATGCAGCGCTCAAAACAGTAGGTTCGATAGTAGGGATGTGTAGGACTTTGACCAGGGGGTCCACTCGGTCCTTGTAGGTTTCCCAATACAATGCTATTTGATTGGGCAACGGATGGAGGGTAAGCAAGTCGACGTTCTGGGAGCTGAAGCCGAACACCCAGCCCTGGTGGTTGTTGTCGAGAGTGAAATTGGAGTCCAAGGGATCTTCGTCTTCCTCGTCGCTAGCTTGATTCAGTATGCCTCTCAGGTCTTCAACTTCGTTGCTGAGATTCGCCCAGAACGAGTTGTTGATGTACCGAGATCGGCCCTCGTTGATGACCAGTCTACCAAAACGATTCTCGAACCGTGTCTGTTGCTGCGCCTCCATCCATCGAGATTTTTTATCATAATCGCTTTCCGCAGGCTGCTCATATATCATACTCTTGTCACCTGGGTCCACCTCCTTTTCTAACAGTTTCGCTGCATGCACCGTTCTGGATGTCTTGGGCTGCTTGTTCTCCACTAGCTCGCCAGCCATGTCATCGACTTCTGGTCCGTTCTGCTGAGTCTCCTGGCTTTCCGCGTCAGGAGGTACATCCACGCCCATTCCCTTCACCACACCCTCAAGTCTCCTCAAACGCTCGAGCAACTCCTTATCCCTTCCCTCTCCTGGCTTTCTGGGCTTCCTCGGCGCTCTTCCTGGCGCAGGAAAAACACATTCTATGTGTGCCTTGTTGCAGTTGGTGCATGGGTATAGTCTGTCGCATTTCACCTTGCGCTTGCGACAAGTGACGCAAGACCTTGGATTCAACGCCCGACCCTGTGCATCGACTAATGGTCTTGTCGGTGGACCACCTGTGGGTGCATCGCCTTCGTAGAGATGCTCATCGTTCGTCGTTGTCTCGGGCTCGTCGCGAGGCGGAACGGTCGACGCCGGTAGATGCGGTAGGAATTGTGACGGGGCATATCTGGGGAGTGGCGTCCCTAGCAGCTCTTCGTTTGATTGTTCGATGGTCGAATTCAATGACCTTGGAGTCGTTCCTGCTGCCGCCATCGTGTAAGGTAGCTCTTGTCACCCAAGCTTCAGCTCATCTACCCCAGCCCAAAGACCCTGATGTCACCAGCCAGAGACTTCACCGGCGGCTCATCAACGCTTTACACTCGATGGGGGTTGTCTCGAGCCGGTTCTCTACAATATGCATATCTGTTCGACGTCCAATGTATATCAGTCATCAACCAGCTTGACTTCGGTTCTAATCCCTGAACGCCACTACCTTAGCGGCGGGTTCTCCTTCGTCTCCCGGCACCGGGGACCGGGCTAGCCGCGAGCTTAGTAACCGCGAGGAAGGTTCATGCCTTACCTTCGCCGACGACACCTCTTCTCCGTCGTTTCGATGAAATGTTACGGTACGCTTAAAAGATGACAGCCTGTTCCTTCGCCAAAAACACGTTCTTTCGGCACTTGGCTAAGCTAAGGTACGCTTGCCCATCGACGTCGAACTCAGCTTGTGCAACCTACGTGCCTCCATTAGTGTCCGAGTATGGTAGGGAACCAAGAGGCTCAATGCGGCAACATGCTCGTGGAAAAGGATGAAGTCTACCTCTAAAGCATCTAAGCGACCGACGGAGCTTCAGCGCTTCTTGAGTGAATCTTCAGCGACGATAGACATCGCGTTGAGCAGGAAGGAAGTATGTGCTTGCAAACCCCTAACATTTGACCTATCAGTCCACTGAACCACTGCTGACGAACATCTGAAGCCAATGCTCGAGCTTGCTTCCAGCATACACGAGCTATTCGCTTAAAGCTGTCCGATCCATCCAATCTGGCCGATATACAAGCACTGGGCTAAGACCCGCATGGACATCCAGCCTGGAGCTCGGAGAAGGATCCTTAGCACGGCATATGACTGAGTTGTTCATTGACAACTTCCGGGATATGCAGGCCCTTTGAGTTAGCCGGAAAAGACTAAGATCCGATGGCTAGACCACAAGGGTACTGCGTGAAGCTGAAGGCTACCCTTTCTCCACGGACTTGGGGACCTGTACAGTGCCACCGCTGAAGTCTGTCTGCTTGAGAGGGCCCCCACTCCTCACCCAACACTCTCTGCCCGGACAGACATTCAGCGGAGCCGCTGTAAGGTCTCCTCACGCCGCACCGCAGCAGTACAGGCACGGGGAACGCTACGCAATCTGCAGTCACTTCGAAAGATATTGGATTCCAGGCAGAAAGCCACCCGCCGACCGCTACGCCACGCTCGAACGACAAGCCCACAGGCGCCGCAGGTACCCGCTAGTGCTCCCTCACCCACACTACGCCATCCTCGCCTACCCGGTATCCCAGCCTCCGCAGGTGTGCGCGGGCGGCGGAGACGAGCTGCACCCTGCCCCCAAGATACAGCCCGTTCATCTCCTCCATGTCCTCCGCCTCCTCTTGCTCCCGCAGGGCCTCTGAATCGGCTCGGAACCGCCCTCCCATCCCGCTTCGGTCCCTGGTAGAGCGGCGGCGCCTAGAACAGCCATCAGTATCTATCATTGCCCACTGAGCGCAGGTGCCCAAGCGGCCTTACCTCCGTCCCATCGCCAACATCTGAGCGACCAGCCGCTCCGCCTCTGCTTCTGCCTCCGCCTCCGCCTCTCTCATCATCTCGGCCATGGCGGCTCTTCTCTGGTGGCGCCGACCCGCACCCCGCCGGTGAATATCGATCCTCAAAGCGAGACGGTTCACCCCTGGCGCCAGCCGCACGTTCTGCAGCGCGGCCTGGAAGTCACGGACGACGTCCAGCGGCACCCCATGGATGCCGTCCTGGGCGCCGAACAGCTCCTCTAGGGTGCGGCCCACCCTGTCGATGTTCTCCTGCGTCGCGGCTTCGTAGCCGTTGAGCAGCCTGGTGATGGTGCGCAGGCGGTCGGCGGGAGGTAGGGCGCCTACGGTGGCTAGGACGAGATTCTCGTGGTTGTGGGGCGGCGGGTGGTGTCTCCCTCCCGCGATTGGTCCTCCGCCGCCCGGAGATGCGGTGGCGCTGTTCGTTGGTGTGTCCATCTCTGCGATGTTGGTTGTGGTTCGGTTCGCAAAGGTCTGCCTGAGAGCGTATGCTATGTACCGGCGTGGCAGAGAGTGTTGTGGAAAGCTCCGGCGTGTCCTCGTGAAGCGGAGGCTGCGAGAAGCGCCTACGTGGTCCGTGCGCTGCTTTTGGTCCAGATAAGGAAAGAGCGACTCTTGGCAAAAGAAGTCTCTTCTAACGTCAGCTCCTAGATCTTGTCGATGTTTCGTGTAGCTTCCTGGAAATGTCCTCGAATTGGCTGTTTTCAATATGTACTGTGTCAACGGCCGAGGCCCGAAAAGCACAGCGTCAGTGATGTTTGTCCTCCGTCTTGTCGGTTCCCTTTCCATACCTGTACATCTTACCCTGACGAGCGTCCTAGCTCAATACGGGTCACGGTGAATACGAGAAAGAAGACCGGGGCAGCTAAGGGATTGATGGAGAGGCTGGCGCAGCAAAAAAGAGCGTCACGACCCACTGATAGCAACTGGATTGCGCCTGATGCTTCGCATCTACGCAGCTTGCAATGGTGCAGCTGTGCGTTGCGGAAGTCATCGAACCTCTCGCGGAAGCGTCCTGAGTGGACTTCCCAGATCCGAATACAGCCCCGACGAGCTAGTCAGGAGCGAGAGCAAAGTGTCGAGTCACGACAAGCACCGGACTCCACGATCATCGACGGCGGGCCAGGCCTACGGCAAGTTGATGAATCCAAGACCAGGAGGCGAGGTCCAGCAGCGCAGACGAGAACACGAGACCGTGAGACTTACGATTGTAGAACCTTGATAGTAGTATTACAGATGACGCAAAGAAAACCGGTCGCACTCACGACTACCTTGTCCGTTTCTTCTCCCCCAAAAGACTTTCGCGTGCGCTGCTCCACAACAGCGTTGTGGACGGTCAGTAAGCTTAAATCAGCTCGCGCGATTGCGCAGTCATCTCATCACGCTTGAAGCACTCACTTGCCTGTTCTCCCGCTTCTTGACTTCCCTTCTGATCAATGACATGTACGGCGCATGTACCATTGCACGAAAGTCGGCCTATCCGATCTCAGGCCCCACTGAGTCGATGTGGACCGGTGTGTCGAGCTCCTTTTTGACCCCGTCCATGAGCTTGTACTACTTCTTTCTTTACCCCGAGCGACGCACTTCGACTTAGTCTGAGGTGTCCTCGACTTTGATTGATACGTCTTCGTCTTTGACTGAGATGTCTTCGTCTTTGACTGGGGTGTCGCTGAAGTACGTGGAGTCAAACTGCCCAGTGCGATTGCGCTCCCACGGTCGATTCATCTGCCGATTGCGACTGCGCTCCGTCTGCCAATGCGTACTGCGGCGGCGATGCCACTGTCTCAGCGGGCGAGGCGTAGGGTAGTGACGAGGCCCATAGTTCCACGACTGGTGCTGATTGTAAACCGAAGTTTGATTGTGGACGTTGGGCTGATGGTTCGGCAGCTGGTGCTGATTGTAAAACGGAAGTTGATTGTAGACGTTGGGCTGATGGTTCGGCAGCTGAGGCTGGTTGTAGAAATTGGGCGGATGGTTCGGCAGCTGAGGCTGATTGTAGGCGAAACGCTGATTGTAGGCGAAAGGCTGAGGCTGATTGTAGACGGAATGCTGATTGTAGACCGAAGGCTGATGGTTCCGCAGTTGAAACGCAGAGTGGTTGGATTGCCCGCCCAACGAGGGGCGCGTACGGTCGAGGACACGATGCTCTGCATTCACCTTCCACGGGGGAGGGGCACGGTTCGCCTTCCACGGGGGAGTGGCACGGTGGAGGGAAAGGTTGTTGTAGCGCTCTTCGAGATCTTCCTGCTGCCACCTCGGGCGGGTTGGGTAGAGACGCGGGTCCTCTTCATCCCCCCCATTCTCTAAGAACTTCGCAACACCTACATGGATACCGTCGGGTGGGTAGGTGAACTCTGCAAATCCAGACTTGTAGAGCTTGATAAAGGACCCCCCCGGAGTTGTCGGCGGGTGAGGCCCAAGACTTTGCTTGGCATGTTCAAGCACTCGCCTGTCGATCGACTGTAGCTTGTCGGGGTCTTTATTGCGCATTTCTTCTGGAATCAGATCGATAAGGAAGGGCGAGTAGGTAAACTTTGCGCTGCCGGATGGATCGCTCGCGATGAGGGTGGTCATGCCGGGAGATGTGCGCAAGGGGTTGAGCCCTGGCTGCATTTGATCACATTCTTCCGTGACCATATCGAGACAGAACAGCCTTATTTGGTCGTAATCGCGCAAACTATGCGGAACCGGGGGACTCTATCCGCCCGGGTGCATGTCTTGCGGGTCGGTGACCGTGTCGTTGGCGCCATCCATGCCAGTACCACTGGGCTCGCCTTGTACGAGCTCCGTGCCGACATTGCGAACGAAAGCGTAGCGGACCTGCGACGCCAGCTTCTCTTCTGGCGAGACGTCTTTGCTGGTGTAGATCAGTCTCTTGAGTTTGCCAGCAGTCCCAGCGGCCTGGGGGGCCAATGCCTGGGCTGGAGAGGTCGGAGCCGCGAGCTGAGATTTGGTGCCGTCCACATTAGGAATTGTCGTCTCCTGTTCAGTCTCATTTGGCCTAGACTTAGCAGCCTGCTCTTGCGGCTCCTCGTTCTTTGCCATTGGCGGATAGTTGTAGGCTTGGCTCCATTGAGTGTGCATCTGCTGCGGAGCTTGCGACGTCTCACCCGTGATGGACTCGATGAAGCGGTCAACTCCATCGCCGAAGACAGGCTTGGAATCTTGTTTGACGGCGCCTTGGTACCCGCCATGCATCGCAGCCATTTCCTCCTTGCTGTAGTTTGGCGCTTGGAAGGAGGGACGCTGCGGGAGACCTGGCGCGGCTTGTGGAAGGCCCGGCATCATGCCCGGAGCCGTTGGCGGTGTGCCACTGTAAAAGTCTGACGGTTGCTGGCGACGCTGGGCCGGGTAGGGCTCAGCAGGAAGCTGCGGCTGTTGGGGGTACTGTGGACCACTGCTCAGAGGACGGGGAGCGAAGCCCGGGTAGCCGTATGTCGGCGGCACGCCAGCTCCATTTGCCTGAAACGCGTAATGGTTGGGCGGAGGGGGGCCAAAGCCGGCCTGGCCGAAGCTTGGTTGGAACTGGCCGACATGCATAGGGTACATGGATGGCGCCTGCGAGTAAGAATCAGCGTGTGCATCAAGGGAAAGTAGCGTGCTTTGCTATAAAATACCTCAGCATGATCTCCTGCGTCGACGGGAGTGGCCGAGTCGTTGCCAACGCCAGCTTGAGCTGCCGCTTTCTCTGCGGCTTTCTTCGCCTTGTGCTCGGCCAGGCGTTGCTTGAGCTCCTCGGGAGTCTCCATCTTACGCTTCTTATTTCCATCCGCGCCGGTCTTGGTGCCTGGCGGCGGATTGCCGGTCTCCTTTCTGTGAGCAGCCTCGGCGTCGTAGTAGCTCTGAGCTACGCGCTGCTTGTGGGCTTCCATGATGGCATCAGGGATGCCAATCATGGCGAAAATCTCGGTGTTCGGATCGCCGCGGCCAGGCAGCGCATTTTCGATCTCTGTCATGGTGATCTTGTGCACCTGCGCCATGTGCACGCGCAAGCCGCCAGGCGTACTCAACGTACGCGTAAAGCAGCTATTGCACTTGAAGTGCTTGGCCTTTTGGTGTGATAGGAGGACTTTGACGTCGTCAAAGTCGCGCTCGCAGTAGTAGCACCACGGGCGGTCCAGGAGCTCCTGGAGGGAGGGGGGGGCGGCGCGCTTCTTGCTCTCCTTCTTCTTCGGCATCGTCGTGTTATTGTGTCTACGACGCGTCAGTTACCATCAGATACGCGTAAGAAAGCAGGACAGGGCGATGGATCATACCGCCGGAGGGCGCGCGTCGGTGTGGTGACGCCTGGGGTGTCAAAGCGAAAGTCAAGCTGCGAAGGAAGGTGCTTAAAAGCGCGAGTGAAGCTAAAGCTTGGGCCATATGTTCGCGGCCTGAGGCAGCCACCCTCTCGCGCTCTACCTTTACCTTGGGTATTCCTTACCTCACCCGTCCCACTAGGGCTGCTCATATCAAGAGGCTCCATATTGCACAACGAACTCCTCGCGGTAGCTCGAGCTGTCCCTGAGACGCCGTTGACATCGTGCTGCAGGTGTCGCCTCAATGACCATCTCACTCGGGCTGCTCACGTCAAGAGCCCCCCTTATCGTACGACAGGCACCTCCGTCAGCTCGACTTGTCTCTGAGATCCCTTTGAGGTTCACATGCCAGTCTAATATAAACGCGCATCTCACTCTGGCTACTCACGTTAAGAGGCCCTATGTCGATCGACTATCAAGTACCAGACATGTCAACTGGGGTTGAAGTGAAGGCGTTGAGAGCCGTTGTCCTCCACTGCCAGATGCAGACCGGGCGGTGACAGGTACCAGCAATTTAGGTCTGTCATGAGTCCTTATTCCAACACAGCCTTCTCTGTCGAGAGCTTTTTGCTTTCGGTGCGCTTTGTCGTCAACACAGCGGTTGCGGCACAAAGAGTTGCGGAAGGAGTGCTCTGTCAGGACAAGCTGTGTGTCGCTGCCGACTACCATGCATGCCTCTCGTAAACTCGATCGTAGCGTCGATGAAGGCCAAGTCGAACGGATCCGACGGGTAAGTATAGTCGCCGCCAACATATGCGCAGTTGACGATGCTACTGGGGAAGACCGTCGAACGGATCCCGTGGAAGGCAGTCGAAAGTGGTCGTCTGAGATCAAGCACACGCTCGATGCAGGTCTCCGTGGTAGCACCCGGCGACAGCCTACATGTAGATGGATGCAATGTGTCACCCAAGCTTCAATTTCAACCATCAGTGCCTATCAGTGCTTTTGATGAATCTTCCGCAGTCTCGCAAAGGGTTTAGAGACAATAACTTCAGGATCACGAATGACTCAACATCCACGCATCTGAATCACGCCAGATCCAGCCGAATGGAAAACTCATAGTAAAGCCGCGGTAGTTCGTGAAGTTGATGTCTCAATCCAGCAATCGAGCGCATGACAGCTCTTGGGACCAATGAGCTAAGCTGAACTCATCATCAGTGGCGTCCAGCACCTTCCCGCCGTGGCAGCAGGCAAGACATTGTACGACATGATTGGAAACAGGGCATCCGTGGGAGCCGCGGCAGAAGCGTCGTCCCCAATGGCACTGGGAAAACTTCAAGCTCAGGCTCATTGCCTATAATGAGCTCGCCAGCAGTGATTACGACAGGGTCCGCCAACGACGCCGTGAAACTATTGGCCTCGACGAGTAAGGATCGATATCGTGCGGGCACGAGGACTGGGAAAGCCAACCGTCCGTGTGCAAGAGGCATTGCAACCCGATGCGTTCGATTCATTGCGTTAGCCAGCCGACCACTTCGAGCTCGAAGAGCATTAAAGCGACGTCGAAGTCATCGTCGGGAGGATGAGAGAGCTAAGAACGTAGGGAAGGGAAAGGTGGAAGTTGAAATCAGAGGATCAGATCTACCCTTGCATATAATTATTCGCTTGTCAACACCAATTTCACATCACAGCGCCACGCTTTATTAGTCTCTATATCCTGTGAGTACCCAAGCGTAATCACTCAAGCCGGCGAAATCTGCACAGCCTTCTAGAGCCCCGGCAGGCAGGGTAAAACGATTCACGTGCCGGGACAATGTTGACTGGCGTGGTCACGGACCAGCGCGACGGGCAAAGGTGTCCAAGTCCGTCGGTCAGCTCGTCGATGCCTCGCACGGCGCGGAAGCCCACATTCGGGTCCAGACTGCTTCGTCCAACGAGCTCATGCTCGACCCTCTGCGCTGCGCGGATCAGAGAGCCAAGAAGATTACTTCAACTCGCTGTCCCACGGCGGACTCGCTGCAGCGCGGCTAAGGAAGAGAAAGTACTACAAGTGTCAGCCGAACCGTCGAAGGCTCAGGGCAGAGGTCGTCGGCGTCGAACGGTGATGCTCCGGCGTGTATATGCCACTGGGTATCTCGAGACCCTGCGTTTTGACCAGAATCGTGTCGACCACTCCTATGGTGGTACTCGGCAAATAGTGTATTCGTCCAGCTCAGTCCAGCAGGTTGCGCACCTCTAACAGGCTGGCAGATACATGCGGAGGTTCAATGGCCCTTCAAGGATCGCCGCCTAACCCGCGCCTCAATCTTCTCGACGTCGTCGATATCGCATTCCGCTACGCCGGTATGTAGCCGATGAGGATGCAAGTGTTGACGTCAGAGCGGTGGATAGCCTGGACATCACGGTGCCCTTTTGTCGATGCCATATGGTTCAAGACGGCATTGGAGTGGCATTGGAATCGTTGTGAGACTTCAATCCGCCGCTGCCTTCTCCAAGCCCTACCCCGGGAAAGTTTGTATAGCGACGTGAGATTCATCGATCTTCTCGCTGTCATACGCAGGGTGAAGGCTTCGCCTCAAGACGACAAGCTGTTGCAAGAAGTTGATACCCTCTGCAACCCCAGGCGAAACCCATGTTGATAGAGGTTATGGTATAGAGGTTACGGTAAGAGGAACGAAGGGAAATTAACGGTCTAGAGCAGCTGACGCTTGATCCGCCCGTCACTCTTCGCCTCACAGCCTCCTCCTTTCCTCTTCGCTCAAGCCACGGCGCCCCGCAAGCCTTCGCCCGCTCCGTGACGTAGCCCAGTCCTCACTCCTCTAATCACTTTCGCGCGTCATGTTATGAGTCCCAAGACGGCGCAGGTATTCGGCTACATAGCTTCTTCTTCAGTGGGAGTCGACTCGCGTACTTCCAGGCCCAAAAACGTCTTGTCGGTGGTTGTGATGTGAGCTTTTCATCAGAGCTTGCCACGTCGCTTGAGGTCGCAGGTCACGACTCAGCACCGCGTACTTGCAAGGCCTTCAAAAGAATGCAGGCTCTACGACACATCGCTCTGCAAATTCGTTAGACGTCGGCAGGTCTAACGTTGGGTGTCGCGTAGCTGATGCAATCTTGTTGAAAGGAGGTGTGCGAAGTTGCGTGGTGGTCGTAGGATGTCGTGTTGCAGAGCTGCGACTACAGGCGCAGGAGAGTGGATCCACGATGGACTGAAGATCCGCCGAAATCCTCCTGACCACCTCCAAGCTCGCGATTGCGACGAGATCGGTCGCGACGGGAATAGAACGATTGTGAGCTAGGCATTAGCGGTGATATGTCCGTGTAAAAGTCCTCTGATTGAGCCGCCTTCAAAGCGCACACAACAGTGCGGCTGTCTGTGAGAAGCTGCTGATGGCGAGAAAGTCACAGAACGTTGTGAGCCACACAGGGAGCCTCGCTCGTGGGACATAGATGACAAGAGCGCAAGCCATCTAGCTAGAGGCAACAGTCAGCAACTGTACTCTGGCGCTACAAAAGCAGTCGTGTGGCTTGCACTTACCATGGATTCATTGTACCTAGCTGCCGACTTGGGCCGAGTCGGCTGTCCATTCACTTACTTTACCTTCGCGCAGTGCACGCTACCACGGGTCTTGCCGTGGCTGCACTACCCAGAGACTTCTTGGGCTTGAGGAGCCCGAGTAACATTAGTTTTGGCCTTCCGTTTCACAACGCAGCTTTCGATGCATGCGCAGCTATCAGCCCACCTCGCCATCCTCGCCCTCGCTGTCCTCATCCCTTCGTCTTCTCACCCCAGGACTGCGACTCCTGCTCCTTGCTCTTCCCTTGCTCCTCCCCTGACCCGCGCCGCCACCAGCCTGCTTGCTCGGAGGCGGTCGCACAAAGGCGAAGTCGACTCCAATAGTCTGCTCGAGCAACTTCTCTCCATGCGCACCCTCAATCGCGGCTCTGGCTTCAGCAAGGGTAGGGTATTCGATCAGGACGTAGCCCTACAGCACAGCACATAAGATGTTAGCACATTGCGCTGGCTAGTGTCGGGATTCATGCTGGCCGTGCCAGATCGTGGAGCACCGTACCTTCGCATATCCTGTCCTCCGATCCAAGTTCATGTGGATGTGCTTGATGTCCCCGTACTCGCCAAACATGTCTTGAAAGTCCTCCTCAGCCGCCTCTTCATGCACATTGGCGACAACAATGATCCAACCTTCGATACTGCGGACGGCGCTGGCGTTCTCGTGTGTCTGTGTGTCGTCTTGCGTAGTGTTCTTTTGAGCGCGTTCGGGGGAGGAGGGCGGACTGTCGACGTCCATGGCTGTGTCCGCCATTGCGGTGGTGGTTGTAGGGTATACAGTAAAGGAAAGAGGAGTTGTGTATAGTGCGACGAGAAGAGCAAGTAGGAAGCAGGTGCATGTGCAAGCACGCGGTTCAGATGTGAGGCCAGTGGCTGCAGGGAATGGACTCGAGTTGGAAAGCTTGTGAGATTTCTGCCTCAGGCCAGCAAAGATGCGCCAGGCTTCGAAGCTAAATCGATTGTCTTTGGATTCCGAGAACTTCATGCCTCCCGTCGAAAGCTGTTTGAGAGCAATCTTGGGAGATGAAACCAACACGTCAGAGATGGGAATTGTTCGTTAAGACAACGCTCGCGGTGACTGTGCGACTTGTCTTGTAGGCAGTGATCGCTGATCTAACCCCTTGTGCGCTACACAGTGCACCCGATTCATGGTGATCAATTTCTCGCCATCACACACGAGCAACAGTGTCCGACAGCAAAGTGACCGTAAGGCTACAGCCAAGGGGTATTTCTCCTAAACATGTCGCATATCGCCACAGTCTGCCTCGTAGCTACAACGGTCCTTCAATCTCATTGATGAGCTACGCGCGACTATACTGTGTGATGGAGGCGCTGGGAAGCATTGCATGTCATGGGGATACAAGCGGTGGAAATGTGGTTCGAGAGATCTGGCGGAATGGTCAAATGACCTTTGTTTGCTACGCTGGAGCAACCGGTCTAGCACCCAGGCTGCAGAGTGGCTTCATGCCTCTTTTGAGCGTCCATCCCAGCATCTTGAGGAGCTCATTGCAATACGCGAGATTAGGAGACTGTACGCTTCGCCATTTTCATTGCCGCGAGCTGGCTACGAAGCGCTGGGAAGACAATTGCGCATGGCTGGCTCGTCGGCCAAGCCAGAGCGTGGTGTTGAAAGGCAGAGGGTCTGAACCTGTTAGCAGTCAGTACTTTGTCGTCTTCAAGTGCAGCCAGGACAGAGTTACCTGCTGCAGTAACAAGGCTTGCAGCTAGCATTGAGCGGAGGGCTCTTCGACGTGCAGCACTCGCGGAAGGCTCGGAGCGGAGTCCAGGCGATGAGATTCATGACGTTTGAGGTTGCGCGTTGAAGATGTTGTCGATCAAAGACACATCGACAACGAGGCTTTGACGATCAGTGTTGAGATTCTTTGGTAGCTCCCCAGCTTCCAGTCTCTGCGCGAGTAGGGTGACTACCGGGTCGCACCTTCCCTCTCCTGAGTCTCTCGACGCTGAGATCTGCAGCGCCGGGATGGCTTCGAAATCCACACAGCTGTGTCCAACATCCTATCAGCTCATCAAAGAACGATGACGATTTATTTCACACGTGCAGAAATGTCTTTCATCTCCCGCCACAGGCGAAGCCAAGTTAGCTTGTCAAGCCTGATCTTCTGTTGACTAAAGCGCGTTCTCTCCAGCGCACTCACCAGGCCTGTTCCCTGATCTCTACGACTCAATTCTGCGCAAATGCCCCTCGCCGACGATAGATCACCGAGATCCCACAAATGGCGCGCCAGAGAAGACCGACAGCGATGCGCGGACTTGGCTCAACGGCATGTCGTGATGACGGTCACCACTTGCCAAGCCTACCCGTCCATTTTCACGGCTCCAATCGCCAGATTCGTACCGGGTTCAATCGCATCGGACGCGCTCTAATTGGCGCCCCAAGCTCTTGCAGCCAGATCGAACAACGTGCTTCTTTCAATACTGAGTAAGCTTTTCCCCGCGCAATTGCTTCTTTGAGAGAAAAGTGCGAATACGGGGCTTGAGAAAAGGAGAATCATACCATTGCCTTCGCGTAAGGAGAGAGAGTCAGAAGTGGACGCGTCAGGTTCAGAGCCACACAGCGCTGGGCCAGTCAGTCTATCCTCACCGCGTCGGTCGGATACCAGGACAAAGTTCGTGACGAGCACGTGGATGTGATCAGCGATCACTACGGTGCTCCGGGACTGTTCCACTGACCTCAGTGTGCAACAACTGTCTCGAATTCCGACATCGAAGCGCGAGACTACGAACCTTTCTGAGAATTTGCGAAGCATACTGCCACGCCCTAAACGATGCATTGTGAGAGGATGCAGGTGGTCAGGAGACAAAGATACTGAAGTAAATCTTATATACACATTAATCACTCTGCCACCATTGCTCGGCAGCCATGGACTGCGCGAGCGGGATAATCCGGTCCACGACGATAGCTCGTGACCGCTTCATCAAATTGTAGTAGTGGGCCGTCGCGGACACGTTTGAAAGACTGCAGAGCGCCTCAGTCATGTAAAGTCAGTCAATTAAGCTTTCTGCGCGATGGCTAGAACTCGGTCTTGTGGTCGGCAATCAATCTGTGCTTCTTCAAACCCTCCTCTTGACACGTTTTCGCTGTGCCGGCTCTGGAGCTTGTCAGGGAAGATGATAATGAGACTCTTGTTGCAAGTGGTGGAGCGTTCTTTGAACGCGTCGCGGAGTGGTGGTCGGAGGGAGCTGGGCGTGGTCTTGAGCTTAAGCAGCACTCTTGATGAACACGCGTCAGTCACGCTGTGCATATGTGCCCGCTCAATTGTGATGTCCTTGAAAGGTGTGCTGAACGCATCGATACTGCGTCTCAAAGTCCAACATGCTGTGCACCGTGATCACTTTGCCAGCGCTGATTCATCGTCAGCGGTCGACCTTACGACCAAGTGCGTATCAAGTGCCGCCGTCGACCGTAATGGAGAGGATGGTACTTTGTTGTTGCGCGCGCGTACGTTTTCTGGCGAGCAGGCAGCTGGGGAAGCAGTAGTAATCGCCATGATAAAGCAGAGTCTGCGGTGGCCTACACCATGAGGCAGTGCTAGGAAGAGGTCGGATGTGATAGGTGCTCCGGCCACGGGTCGCCTGAGAGCGCTGGAAGATGAATAAGGCTGTAGAGAATGGTAAGAACATGATGACATGTGCTGCGTCACAGCTCGACGTGTTCGAGCTGGCAGCCCTTGACCTTCATATCTTTGCCATTAGAGACGCGTCGTCGTCGATAGAACGTGAGGCAAGGCTTCGGGAGGTCGTGGCAGCCCGGAGATCGCTCATCGAGCAAGTGCGTGTGCCTGTTCGCGAGTGAGCGCTGGCGCAAATAGGAGAATGAAGCATTGCTTGTCGTCTAGCAACGAAGTTCAATGAGCCGCGCCTTGATCTACATCTGATGGTGAGATGACTGGACAGGGACTTGTGACGGCGTGCAATACAAGGAGTGAAGACCTGTCCGATGACCCGTTCCTCTGAGCCTCACCATAAGGGCGATCTGGCTGTCACGTGAATGGTCCACCCGGGTCAGTCAACACTCAGGCAGCACACGGCGTGGCTCATGAAGCACAAGCACCTCGCTCACTCAATGGCTAGAGGAGTGTATAGGCAGGACTCGGAACGTGAAGCCTTCCAGAGGAGATTGTCGTAGAAGACCCCTTTTCCCAATGACAATGAGTGCTGGCAATCATTGTGCTGAACCGTATGCGCACGACTGCGCCAGATTCCCTCAGGCATTGACATCGGCGATGAAATGTAGGTGGCTGGGATGCCTCAGGTCGCGCGTCCGTCATGGACCGTGCGCGGCTGCCTGGGGGATAAAAAGCCGCGCTTTTTTCTTCTTCCTCTTCTTCTTCTTCTCCTTTTCTTTCCCATGTCAAGCCACATCATGACCAAAACCATGACAACAAAACACACTTACATCATGCCATGGCCACCACCGCCCATACGAAAAGCAGCTAGACGCAGCAACATCGTAAACTTTTCTCCGTTGGGGATGGCTGCCGGTCATGTACCCGGACCTCTCGCGGCCTCGCCTGCGGGAGGTCTGGGTACATGACTGGAAACAATTGTATCATCGACGACGGGTACGCTTTGTGGTAAAGTTGTCTCCTCCCATCACTGACACGAAACTGACAGACTTCTGCAGGTGGTTCCGGCCACCAGTGGCCAGCCGGGATCTAGAGGCGTAGCAAATCTCACGCCCGAGCAGCTGTCGAGAAAGCGGGCGAATGACCGCGATGCTCAACGAGGGATTCATACGAGGGCTAAGCAGACCCTCGAGGCCAAAGATCGGCGCATCGCAGAGCTGGAGTCCCAGCAACCACATCAAGACCTGCAGAAAGTCAAAGATGAGCTCGACAAAGTTTGCGTGGAGAGAGAGCAGGCTGAGGTGAGTCACATTCTACTCCTCACGCCACACCTTCGTCACTGACATGTTTTCCCAGCATTGTTCCGTCCAGCGTTCCGCATTGTTTCGTTCAGCGTTCCGCATTGTTTTGTCCAGCGTTCCGCATTGTTTTGTCCAGCGTTCCGCATTGTTTTGTCCAGCGTTCCGCGTTCTTTTATGTAGCGTTCTGCATTGCTTCCAGTCAATCTGAGTCCGCGCTGCTCTGATCAGTGTTCTGCCTGGCCGCATCAAGTGTCTCGGAGAAGCAGATGTACCTTATTTAATATCAATCGCTTTCTTGCCGCCTTCCATTATGTACTGTGGCTTCGTTCGGTGTCGCGAGTCCTTGATTTCTCGCCCGCGGTTTCTCACATTGATCATATTCTTTTTGCGCTTGTGGATGGCGCCTGCCTTTTCGATCCCCCTTCATTTCAGCCGTCACCTGCATTGAACTCTGCCAACATGGAGTTTTGCCCACAGGCGAATGCTCAAACGTGCAGTTGGCCCATCGTCTACACCTTTACCCTTTCCTCTGTCTTGAAGCTTTCAACCGCACCATCCCCCTGCCACCACCCCTCTCCCATCCCCCCATTGTCGCTCATTCGTCACGCATGGCGACGTCAAGCTGAGGTACTCTTGACAGCCTTCAAGCCCACGATCGCCGGTGCCCTTTAGAAGCTGGTGGTATCTTACTCGGTGGATGGGCGCTAAGCCAAATTACCCTGCGGCCGTCAACGCGCCCTGGAACGGAGCGGACTTACATCCAGGACAAGATCTAGAAAGAACATCACCTGAAGACCACAACGGCGTCGTTAAACCAAGAGTTTGACTGCCATCGCGCTCCACAACAAGCGTTGGACTCCGGTCTCTGACAAGCTTCCACAAAACACCGCCCTGGCTGTACCAGCGCAACTTTCGGTCCAGTCAGCAGGCAATCAGTCCCGAGTGGAGAGCACACCCGGCAGCTTCTACCTTGAGCAGCCCTGGAGCAACAACACCGCCGAAGCCGCGCTGGCGCAGCTTGAGGACGTCACCAGGCACCATCAAGAGCAAATTCGGCTTTGTCGCAGGAAAGACAGTCCCAGTGCGAGGACACTGCCGTGACTACACCAGCGCAGCTTTGTAGCGTCTCCAGGCACGATTACTCTCGCTGTGAGAGCAAGCACGACTTCGGCGCCGTCTCTCGCTTCAGATCACCTGGCGCTTACAAGCCAGCCGCGGCGCGTCGAGAGTGAGACGCTACCATCCGACATTGTTCTACCATCTATTTCCACAGCCGCCATTGGCCTTAGCTTGGGAATAGCATCTGAAGAGCATGGGAGTGATACACAAGAGCAAGCTCAAGTAAAAGTCCGGTGGTACGGTTGACACGAAAGCACTTCCCAGAATCTCGTGTACTTCAGATGCGGCCGATGATATTGGCCGTCAGATGATCAGAGTGGCATCACGGAAGCAGATGCGGTAAGGCTTTGTACTATGGGTGTGATTGAGCCATGGCGACGTGCGTGGAAGAGCAGGATAGGCAACTCGCTGCGTGCGGCGACGGTTGTCTCCAAAAGGACGGATCGAGCACGGTTGGCCGGATCAGGGTCATAGCGTTTGAATAGGCAAAGGCTGTTGCGCCAGGTAGGGTCAGGGTAGTTGTGAAGGCGAAGAGAACAGCAAGGGTGAATGTGGTGCTGCGCGCTCTTTGTTATCGCATTGTATGTAGCAACAATCTTTGCAATTGTTTTCTGGGGCAGTGCATGTCGTACGACAAATACCCCGGTCACAATACCACAGTCTTCAGATCATCGTCCAGGCAAGGTACTTGCTGCCATGTGTCTAATGTAAAACATGCTGGTGTACTTCGGCGGGGGAATTCGAGGTTTATGTATGAGACAAGACATCCCACCGCTCACCTACGATGTTGTTGCGTCTATGCGTTGGAGCAACTGCTACAGCGGTTAGACACAACAACATCGTAGGCTCCTTTTTTGCATATTTTGCTTCGACGGGAACCCAGTCTGGTAACATGCGGCTTGAGGTTCTGAGTTCGAGTCTGACCATCGGCAGATGTTGCTTTTGTCAGGTATGATGTGCCTGCTCGGCCTCCCTTCGGCTTGGTAGGCCGGTGCAGATTGGTCCTACATTTTCCTGCCTGACTTTACGGCCATAGCATACGGCATTTTGTTGACGGCACTGGGTCTTCACACGGCTATGAGAACCCATTGGGAAAAGAGTAGCGGCCGTCTATGGGTAAGGAGCTGAGGGAATGAATCGATCCGGCGAGCCGAAGGCGGCGGGAAGTCCCCTGCACAGCTTCCTGCACGTGTTCTTTGACCATCGCACGCCATCCACGAACACAAACATGACCAGACTCGGATCCGGAGGCTAGACGCAGCAACATCGTACTTCTCTCCTTCCGAGAATGCCTCTCCGTGGGGCGAGTCGGGGTAAGTGAGAGCGGCGACGAGGCAGCCTCCCAGGAAGGCGACAACAGAACGCGACTAACAAGTCGAGCCATTAGACAGCCACGAGACGCCAGAAAAGTTCGACAAGAGGACTGGGCGTGGTGGCTCGCCCTTCGGACGACAGTGTGTCGAAGGCGGTTTCGAATCGCTGGCCGCGTCGCTGGAGAACGCGTCGCTCTCCCGCTCGTCTTCACTGTGCCGATGCAGCGGCGTGACACGGCAAGCAGCTAGACGCAGCAACATCGTAGATGTCTCTCTCTTCGAGACCAGAAAAGTTCGACAAGAGGACTTGGCGTTATTGCTCTCACCTTGAGCGACAGTGTGACAGGGGTGGTCTTGAGCCGCTGGTCGCGTCGGTCCACAGCGTGCTACGTTCACCTCCAGCCTGAAGAGCCGCGGTCCAGAGGTCCCCGTCATTCACTACGAGCATGGCAAGCGTACTGGAAAGCAGGTCCACGTCCCAGCGGTCCAAGCTGAACGCTCACGATTCCAGGCTACAAATCTCACGCCGGCGTCTGCATTCTCGGTCGACGGGACGAGCGGATCGAAGGCCGCGAGGGAGATTCCTGGGTGCCACAAAAAGAGGAACAAAATTGAGGCAGAACGCATGGATGGCAAAGTGAACATGAGATGGTACTCGCAAGCCCTTCACACTTGCTGCCCAGCTGCTCGGAAGTGCGTCAAGCAGACTGCCACATCAGACCTCCTTATCAGTCACGCATCAACGCCAGCAAGTGCGACCAGTCACCTACGCAACATCCCATCGATTCGGTGGCCTGCGCCGTCTCCTATGCCCGCCCACCTCCTTCCTCCAACGCCGTCCGCATACCCAGATCGCGGCTCTGTCGTACGCACCTAGGTGATCCGCAACAATCGACAGGAGAGCAATCACGCATCTCGAAAGCGGAGGAGGCGGGACCAAGAAAGCTCGTCCGTAGAGAGAGGAAAGAGCAAGGCCAGCGGCAGCAATACCCTGCACCTCTTGTCCCGAAGGTAACAACTCATGTGATGGGCAGAACACGGGCAGGCGTCAACAGTATATCGCTGGAAGGGGCCATGGGCATGGCGAAGTCTGAACAGCCCGAAAAGTGTTCACACCTGAAAGTGCAGCCAAGAACAAACAACAATCGCGGCTGTCGGCCATGACTTCCGGGGCAGTGCGTGCGCTGTGCTTGAACTATCGTTCCCGCCGAGGTACCTGTAATAAACAGCTCGCGGGCGAGCATACGGAATGCAGATACATGTGCGGCGGCTGGCTCAGCGGCTCCAACGAATCAGCAGCGGCAGGGACAGCTACAGCAACTTGGTCGTCAAAGCGGGTGCACTGCTTG
Organism: Salinomyces thailandicus; assembly: GCA_005059885.1. Taxonomy (NCBI): domain Eukaryota; kingdom Fungi; phylum Ascomycota; class Dothideomycetes; order Mycosphaerellales; family Teratosphaeriaceae; genus Salinomyces; species Salinomyces thailandicus. The sequence goes on along the minus strand of NAJL01000007.1, from coordinate 71,814 downwards.
CGAAGCAGATCTGCAGCTTGCCCAACACAGAGGTCGACTGCTCATGTCCAATGCCAATTGTAGTCGAGCTGCTGCAAAGCACGAGGTGTCGACGAAGCCGACCATCCAGCGAGTCTCACATCAGGCTGAACATCACTGGTGCACTGGCAGCCGCGGGAGCTGCTCAAGATCGTATCCGCGCGAGCGCCATTGCTTGCCGATATCAGTAAAGGCCCTCCCACGGAAATTAGTTATACGAGTTGCCTGACTAGAATCCCTCGCATCGTCCATCGTTCTCGCCAACCTCGCAGGCAGCCCAGGTGCTGATAAGAGCATCGAACTCTGCCCGTGCGGCTGTGCCGGTCTCTGCGAAACCATCAATAGGACGGTCACGGCCGTAATATGAGTGGGCCTTGCGATCCACCACTGCCAGTTGAATCGCTGGTCGTGACGGTTGATCGATTCAAACGAATTGCGAAAGCTGGCTGTGTTCGGCATTGGGAGTTGAAGCCCGAGCAAATGTGATATTGGGCGAGGCTGAAGCATTCGAGAGGCTGTGCCTTGAGCAAAGGATAACGAGATCTGCATCGGAAGAGGCTCGTGCAAAACGTGGAGAAAGAGGAGAAGCTGAGCAGAGGAGGTTTGAGACCAGATGAGAAGCCGCACCGGAAAAGGTACCTTATAAGCTGCGGCCAGAGTGGAGAGCCGTCACTATTCGTTTCCAAAAACGGCAGGCCGGTCCATTAACTGGGGGCTGAACTTAAAAACCGAGATGACGAGGAGCTATACCAGCGGCAGGGCACAGCCACACTTCCAACTCGTCCAGCCAGTGCACCCAACAACCCCCTGACACGGGAATATTCAGTGCATTTACCGCCAAGCAATTCATGCCACTAGCCTTACTGGACTTCATTGCACTGGCTTGATCAGGTGACTTCGCTGCCTCAGGCATCAACCTAGCGAGGCATGTGTAGTCCAGGCATGGCAATCAAGGAGAATCTGAGCCTGCGGGCTTCAAAGCTCTCCGCAAACGTCCAGTAGAACAGTCTAATGGCGACCTCAAAGCCTGACGGCGTGTGGCACGGCTGCGCTCCAGGCAATGATACAGCCACCGCTGCTTGAGGGCAGCCACGAGTTGTATTAGGCGTCAGTGCTCGGCCGGAGGCTTGGGTATCTGTCTCTTGCTGCTCGCCAACGCCTAGGTGAAGCTTCGGAGGCGTTCCCATGGTGACATCCGCTGTCATGGCTCCTTGCACTGCCATGTTCGTTCTGACTTGGGGGGTGGTAGTCTTGAGGGCACCCTGCAGAGCGTCAGTCTGATTTCAAGCGTTCCACTGCTGTACCAGCAGCTATGGTCTTTCGCCAAAGTCCTCGCGCGCGTGTTGGACGCGGCGGTAGGATGCGGACGGTGAGTGCTGCCTAGATGGAAGAGAGCGTAACAGCTGTGGGCACATAGCTCGCCACAGCCGTCAGGTCAGTGTTGTTGCACCGCAAGTTGTGGAAGGTCGCGATGAGGCTCGTCGAGGAGCTCCTCGTGCACATGGTGGAGGACAGGGTTGGTGGAGGTAGGAAAGGGAAGGGTGGAGCCGCCAGAGGTGCCGACCATAGCGAAGGCCAGCCAGCGACCGCGTATGCTCGAGGACCACAGGCACTCGATCTGGCTGCTATAAGCACGCTCACAGAGATGCACTGGCACTTCCGCGGCGGTGTTGATGTGGATGGAGGAAGACCGGCTGCGTGATGGAGCAGCAGAAGTCGAAGGAGAGCAGGGACAAAGCCGGCTTCTTCCGCACGGGCCATCCTCGCTAAGACCTAGACGGCAACGTCACCTCGACCAGGTCCGCAGACAGACAACGAGTACCACAAGCACGATCTACTGATCAGAATGACTGCCCGCCTGACGAAAGAGCGAAATCCTGAAATGGCCACTTGCAGCCTTTCGGACATCAGCGTGCGCGACTAAAGCTCTACGAGCCTCCTTCACACCCGCCAGGACGCAGCGTTGATGAGCTACTAGTGCCCTAAGGCGACCTGGAAGTTTTCAGATCGCGGCTTCCAAACTATGGGAAGCCCTTGTGAGCTTAAGACTGGCTTCTCCTGCGTGGTTTTACGCTGGAATGCATCTAGTGCCTGACAATTCTCATTCTCCAAGCCGCTGTCGACTTATCACGCAAATCAAGAGCAGGGTGCCAGACCCTCAATCCTAACAACATCCTCAAGCGCTTGGTTGCGAGGGCCAGTGGGTCTCGAGAGTAGACTTGCCTCTTTGCAATAGCTCGAGACTCTGCACGCCCCCTTCACCCTGATCAATCGAAGCTGAAGACAACCATCGGGTCTACCCACACTGCATACCAGACACTGCATGCGCAGCAACGACTGCGTTGTGGGCAATTGGCGCTCACTTATACCAGAACCGCACACATTGTCAGTCTTAGAGTATGAACGCTGGCCGTCCATGTCCTTACTGCGAGCACCGGGCACAAGGGGAAAGCTGAGAAAATTCGGGGCTGAGGCCAGAAAAGCATGTTTCCCGGAATATCCGTGGACGCAGATGGCCGCTTGAAAAGCGACGATTCACGTATATAGCTATTTCCATGACATTCACTGCCCTCGTGTCCCAATCCACCTCGCAGTGGTATTGATCTATCCGGCTGAGAAGCGCAGATGTACGATGTATCTTTTTCCACGTTCTTGCACGCTCTTTACGGGCTATTTGAGCGGGTCAATATTGACATCACCTCACCAAGAAAAATTGACCAGCCAGCAGCGGACGAGGACTCAACTTGCTAGTTATTTTATCGATTTCATACCGTGACTGCCGGTTCTCTCCGTATGGCGTCGATCTGCGAAGCTGTTGGCCGCTGATTTCACGGGCATTCAGGTACAGTTAGTCGACAAGGTGGCGAGAAATGCAGTGGGGCTCACTCTAACGCTGTTGAAATAGGATCTTCCTTGCGATCATGAATTGCAATCACCAGAAATAATGTCTTCCGCGACACGATCTTTGCAGTTTGGTCTACTCAGTGACTCGCAAAAGCGACGACAGAATCAAGAACATCTCACCGTCAGACGCGGTCAATAGTGACTACCCTAGCTACGTAATATCCACCCATCTTTTGCGGCATCGAGGCGGTCTATGCGGGAAGGCTTGAGCTTTCTGTCTGTGTAGACAAATTCTCGTCTCGCCTACTACAAAAGGTGAGATTCAAGGGAGCGTTACCCTTAAGATGGAGTGAATAATGGGCGTTGGTGCGAGTCGGAAAGAGGAACAATGTCTTGTAATGGTATAGGATGTCCATTGCGTTATAGATTTGACGTATGTATCAGCGTTGTAGAATGGAATCTGTATAGGAACGTTGCCTCTCCTCGTACACGAGACACAGTCTTTAGCAACAAGAAGCGAATTGTCTTCCAGCTTGCTCGACAATTTACTGTCTTTCACTGTGGAAACCGCGGCATTCAGGTCACTTTTTGATTGCCTGGTGGTCCGATTCTGGCAGCCTGTCCCTGGCAGTCCGTACTCTAGCTGCGTACAATCAGCCAGTGTCAGTGCTACAGCTGGATTGCTCCCACGATGCGTTTCTCAACAATGAATGAACAGTGCACCTGCCTTGCCGTCGCCATCTAAGGACCCCTGAGCGGACTCTAGCGTGTCTTGCAGTTGAACATTGTTTAGCGCGTCGGCGATCTCATCCAATGGCTGCTCCTAACGCGAAACCTTTACGCCTTTGCACCTGCCCCGGGTGTTTTCATATGCCAGATGTGCATCGATTAGCGTGCGCGGCATGAGTCTTGAAACTGAACACCCGCTAGCTCGTCCCGTCTCTTGACCAACAGATTGTTCTCGTCGCAGCACGACTTCTTGTGCAGTGAGGTTGAACGAGGTGCTGAAACTTCTGATCGTCAAGCTGCTCACGTGGCAATTGGGCTTCTCTTTGCGAGTCATGCTGGATTTGAACATCTGCTAGCGTCTTCTGTCTTTCGACGAATGGCGTCCACCCTCCATTTCCTGAGGCACGATCATATATGGATGCTCCCGTCTGCCAAAACCCGTAGGCGAAGGTAAGTGCTTACGGGGCCGCCCTTCACGAGTCATGCTGGATTTGATCGTCTGCTAGCGCCTCTTACCGTGTAACCAATGGCGCTCCTCTTGAATTCGTTGCATCACAATCAGATACGATGCTATGTCAGATAAGGATGGTCCTGACATGTCAAGCTGCTCACGTGGCATTGCTTGCGAATCATGTCAGTACCTCTGCTAGCGTCTGTTACGTTCCGGCCAATTGTACCTCATGCGTGTCGCGTCGATAGAGGTGTCGATATCTTATTTGATTGCTCTTGACTACAGAGCTGTCTACGTGATGATCCAGCATGACTCGCCCCGTTTTGAACATCTACTAGCGTCATCCACCTCTCAACCAATGAGCCTCGCCCTGTACGCACGGTATCCACACTGGCGGGGATTAGATATGAGTTGTTTTGATCGTCGGGCTGTTCACGTGATAGCTGAGTATCTGATCGTGTAGACGCGCGAGTCAGGCTCGATTTTGTACCTCTACTAGCGTCTCTTGCCTCTTGACCAATAGCTTCTACACGGTCACGTTCAGAATAGATTATGGCAAGATCTGATACGGGATCCTGATCGATAAGGTGTTCGAGTGATAGCTGAGTATTTCTTCCGCGAGTCATGCTCGAACACCAGCTAGCGTCTCTTACGGCTCGACCAATGCCTTCTTCAAGGTCGATTGTTGCATTGAGTGCAGCTCGATCAGATACAAGCCCTTGACTGAAGAGCTACTCACGTGACAGCTTGATACCTTTCCTCACGGCTCATGCTTGTACATCAGCTAGCGTCCTTGATATTGCGGCCAAAATCCTCTTGTCACTCCGGCAGTCACGTTACTAAGACCAGCACGATACCTTCTCTGGCAAGTCATGCTCATACAGTGGCTAGCGTCCTCGATATTCCCGCCAATCCCTCCTCATTGCTGCAACAAGAAGACCCACAGGCTCGGCGCTCCTTCCTTGAAGTCGTTTCCACGCACATGTCTATCAACTCACGTACTAGGTTCTTGAGCATGCCTTCGCCTCCCTTACGTTCCTAACAATCTGCCTCCTTGCCTCCAATCGACGACATCCTGAAAGCTTCCCTGCGCGGTTCTTTGTCCATAGCATGCATCTTGCAGCAGCACACCTGTCAGCGCGTTGCATGCTTCTCTATTGGCTAGCGCGCGACCGATAGCTTCTTCACTCGGACGACGATCACAACCGCTTCACGAAATTGCCTACCACGCAAACGCGCTCTATGACAACTGCTCAAATTCTCATTATGCCGGCGACGAGGAGGACAAGGATACCCCCCAGACGCTATACGTAGACAAAGAGGAGTTTGCAATCAGACTGGACACGAACCCACAGGGATCCTGCCTGCATACTGACATTGCTGCCAGTTGTCCAAATAGTCCCAACGAGCGCGTCTCGACTACATTGTATCTTTACTCCTGACGCGCTTTCTCCCCTCCCTCCTAGAACACTGCTAAACTCCCCGTTCCACCAGACCATGTAACGAGACCGTATGCAACGGGCCTTCAGTCGGTATTCGATGTTCAAGCCAACCGCGTCAAGGTGCAGAATCCTGTAGATCGCGTCTGGCTGGCTGGCCACTTGTACATGATTTGTGCTGTCATCCTTGCCTATCCCCGAACTGCCATCCGTCACGTATCCCCAGATTGTTCCACCACAGTCATTGTTGATCTCCATCTGACCCCCAAGCTGTACTTCCAAGAGTGCAGACACGTCCAGACTGCGGCGGCGTCGTGACTTCCGCATTCTTCAGCTCAGCGCCGTTTCAGAAATTCTGGATACGCGTCGCAACAGCTGACTGTCGCCAAACTTGTAGTGAGTTCAAGAAAAGCGTACATTTTCTGCGTTAATGCGACACAGAAATAGCGGAGGCTTCTTATCTGGCTCGTCGGGATCATGCAAGATTCCCGATGCTGACAAGAGAGGTCCAGCTTTGTTTGGCACGCTCCTCAGGGGGGATACTGACGAGCTTGCCTCAATCTTGCTCTTTCGTCTCCAAGAACTCGGGTCTTTGCAATCTGGCATTCTGCTTTGATGCGTCGAAACTGCCGCCTCACGCACGCACGCATTGTGCAGCTCTTAGTGTAACTGTCAGCTTACCATGGCTCCATGCCCCGTCCGACGGCCCATCACCGACGTATTGCTCTTCCGGCAATGACTTTGCAGGCTACTTCTCTATTACTGAATTCAACACGTCTAATTTCACCTACATCATTCTCTATCTGTCCATTTCCTCTCCGTCTTCGCAGCCGCATATTTCAATAAAATCACACCATAGCACCTCACATCCCTACCTCTCCACAACCACCGCATTGCTCATTCACAATGCTATTGACAATGAAACCGCGTAGAAAATCCCACATCACTCCCCATCAGCCACCCAAGTGAGCTTTCGCAACCCCAATACATAAAAAGCAGCCCTCTCTTCCTCACCTTCTAAATCTGGTCTCGCAGATCACTATAAAACCCCTTGACGACACAATCCCACCCTCTGAACCTCAGCAGCAACAACAACAACAACAGCAACAACAACAACAACAACAACAGGAACAACAGCAGCAGCAGTAGCAGCAGCAGCAACAACAGCAAAATGGTGTTCTCGATCAGACACCAAGAGGTCGACGGCAGCGGCGGGTGGACCTGGGTGTCCTACACCATCTCGCTCGCGACAATCGTCGAGGAGACGGAGGAGGAGCTGTATGTTGGCTCCCATTGAGCTTGACGAGAAGAGAGAAGACTGACATTGATCCCACAGCAAGGCACTAGAAGAAGCGTCGGCGGAGGCGGAGATGGTAGAGGAGATGATGGGGGAGTAAGTATCTCACCCTTTAATTTGTTGCGCAAGCTTGACATCCAGGGGCTGACTTGTGACCGCAGGATCGGAGACGACATTGATCTCGACGACGAAGCGTTCCAGTGATGTAGATATCTTGTTGGGCGTCCTGCCGTGCTGTATATTACCATAATTTCACGAACCATGAATCAGAGAAAAGCAGACGTTGTATCAGGTAGTACGAAAAGATAAAACCACTGCTGATTATTCTCACCAAGGACCCGCTCTCGCCACATTGAACCGTCGGCTCAACACCACCCACTCCGCCACCACGAGCGCTAGCCTCAAGGCCTTGGGATCCCCATTGTCACCAAATGCCTCATCGACCAGTCCACCTACGACCTCCCAGCTTACAAACCCTAATCCCTCCACGGCTTCCTTCGTCAACAACCGACTCATCACCTTATGCAGCGGCCCATCCCTCGGATACTTCGTCGGAGCCGAATAGGGATGTTTCTTCCGCTCATACAACTCCTGTGTGATAAACGGCTTACTCGCCTCCCTCAGCACCCACTTCTCCACGAAACGTCGCTCCTCGGGCAACCAGCGCAGCTTTGTTGAAGGCGGCAGCTGGTTTACGTACTCAGTGAGCTTATGATCGAGGAAAGGCGTGCGCGCCTCAATGCTGTGTGCCATTTCCGTGCGGTCGCCGAGGCAAGTAAGGAAGATGTTGGGCAGATGGCCTTTGCTCCAGATGTAGAGGGCGGAGTGAAGAGGGTGCCAGGAGTTGGTGATGCGAGCACGAGCGAGGCCGTCGGCGTTGACGGCGATGGTCATCTCGGGTTCGGCGGCGGGGAAGGCTTTGTTGGTCCAGGGGGCGAAGACGGCGGGTTGGAAGGCTGTCATACTAGTGACGGTCGAGATGGAGTTGAGCATGCGGCGCGGGACGCCAATATCATCTTTATAGCCGCCGCCATCAGCGCCGATGCTTTCGTAATGTTCACGCGCTGCGTCTTCTGCGAGTCGGAGTTGCTCCTCGCGCTCGGTTTCGGGGAGGGTGTTGAAGGCTTCCCATGCTTGATCAGGTTCTCGCAGGTAGTCGGGGAGGTAGAGAGGATACCCGGCAAAGGTCTCGTCGGCGCCCTCGCCGGTCAAGACAACCTTGTAACCCGCCTCCTGCGGTACCTCACTCAGAGCATACTTCCCGATGAAGTTGAGATCCGGGTTGTGCTGCTCGCAATGCCAGACAGCATCCTCGAATCGCTTTGCCAGTTCCTCCTCGTTCATATGTTTCTTAAGATACTTCACGCCCAACCACTCTGCCGTACGATTCGCAATAGAGGATTCGTCGAAACCAGAGTCCTCATCAAAAGCGATGCTGAAGCAAGTCACGCGCTCATTAGGCGGCGCAGATCCCATGGCGACGTTTTGCTCCTTGACCAGATGGGCGACCATACCCGCGAGGACGGAGGAGTCGATGCCGCCGGAGAGGTAGACGCCGACAGGGACGTCAGCGCGGAGGCGCACGCGGACGGCGTCGAGCATGCGTTCGCGTACACCTTCGATGAGCTCTTGGGGTGTTCGGGGGTCGGGCATTCGCTACGAAGTAAGTCAGCATGGCTCATGGGTGCTGGTCTGTTGTTTGCTGTACCTTATCAGGAAACGAAGCGTCCCAGTACGCACGCTCTTCAATTCTGCCAAAGGACTGGCACGTGATGTAGTGGCCAGGGCGAATCTACAGCAGCAACCAGTCAGCATGTGAACTTAGCAAACGTAACCAGCATCCTTTGCAAGATCATGGCGCTAGCATTCGCATGCCACGCTCGTGTGAGCCCGCGTCTTCCGCGCCGCATCAAGCACAGAATCGTAGACATGTCCTTCCGACAGCACCAAAAGACCCCAGTAAATCCTCGAACAGCCATGAAAGAGGAAGTAATGCCCACGAACCTTCTGCACCCCCTTGAAAAGCGTCCTAGTATCGTGGTTCCAACCCGCATCCTTCAGCGCACCGACGTCCCACTCTGCCTTCCACCCCAGTGGCAGAAAAGCCTTCATCTCCGCCGCAACAACCAATCTTTTGGCTCCCTCGCCTCCTACCGTAGAATCCGGCACCAAGCCCCAGAACAAAGGCTTAATGCCATATCGATCCCGCACGGCCACAAACAACTCCTTTCGCTCATCATAAAGCACACACGCGAACTCCCCGCGCAGGTACTGTGTGAAGTTGAGGCCGTAGTGGAGGTAGAGGGCGATAATGAGCTCGGAGTCGGAAGAGGAGGAGAAAGGGTAGTTTGTCTTGGCTTCGAGATCTTTGCGGAGGACGTCGTAGTCGTAGAATTCGCCATTGACAACCGCGTGGATGCCGTGGGTCGGGGCATGGAAGGGTTGCGCGCCTGTGGGGGAGAGGTCGTTGATCGACAGGCGGACGTGACCTAGGGCTGTGATGGGGGATGCGTGGTTAGTACTGTCATGAGGATTGACTTAGGGGGTTGGAGGAGAAGTGTGTAAGCCAGAGTACCTACTCGACAGTCGTCGCTGATCCAGTCACCGGTTGCGTCGGGGCCACGGTGCCGGATCTGCTCTAGGCTGGCGTGGAGCTCTTTGCGGAGGGCTTCTCGCTTCGCGTCGGAATTGGAGGGCGCGGCGGCGGCAGCGGCATCGCTATGCGTGCCATTGGGAGTGTGCCGGTGCGTAGGGTCCGAGACGCTCAGAATGCAGGAGATACCACACATGTTGGGCTAGTGGGATGCTCGCGGCGGCGAGTATCTAAAACGAATGTATGCTCAGGCGAAAGAATCAGGATATAGAATGTAGAGCTATGGTGGATGCGGTTGGTAAACCCCAGCGGAACCTCTAGGTTCTTGCGAAGAGTAGTAGTAGACTTGATGGACTGCAAGATGAAGCGAATACCAAGAGATATACCACCAGATCTCGTCCCCACCTGACCGAACTTACCCAAACCATCGCGGCCTCGACAGCCCAAACCCAGCCATTCGTTCCTGCTAGCATCATCAAGACGCCAACTCTGGCAACGAAGCAATAGATAAGAGCAACGCGCCTTCCCCCAAACACTCCCATCGAATCAACCGCGCGTCTGGGAACGACCGCGATGACCTATACCGCTGGTCTTCAAACTTAGATAAGCCAGCTGCGTCCTCTAGCGGGAGATAGGGAAGGTGTTGTTGACACAATCCGTTGACGGCCGGGGGGAGTCTGGGGATTGGACGGGTGACGTCTTTACGGCGGACGGGCCTGCAGTAGCGTCGATCTCGTGGCCGATCTCGGGTGGTGTAAGTTTGGGAGCTTGGGTACAAAGTACTTCAGGAAGCTCGGTAAATAAGATGTACCTTGGGCACAGTACAACAGAGGCCAGTGGTGGTCAAGACGCAAGGTTGTCGAGATGTCAGTATTCATAACCGGTTCCACTCTTGGAATCTGACGCGACCGAAGCATATAAGACTGCCGCCACGCCTCGTTGCTCGAGACGTAGTGTGCAAGGCATGTAGCTGAATACCTATCATCCCTAACCTACATGAGGTTGCGCATGGCCATCTGTTAGGAAGGATGAATGGCACCAGGAAGAGCGGAGAGCATGACTTCGTACAGCTACTTGTAGGATAGTAAAACTGTTGCGTATAAACCGACATTAACCGGAAAATCTTCCTCAAGCGCCTCACCTATATGCCGCTAACGATGCTGGTGCCTCGCACCACCTCACAGCCCTCGGCGTCCTATCGTACACCTCTCTCTGTGACTTATCTCACCAACGCATCGCATCTTGCTTACTTCCTCCTCTGCTGCATAGCCAGAATCTGAACCATGCGAACAAAAATGTTGATAAAGTCCAGCTCGAGCGAGATGGACTCGTTGACCGCGTCCTTGCGCATCAAGCCGCGCTCGGACATGCGAGCGTGGTGCAAGATCTTCTGGACATCGTAGAGGGTGAAGCCGCCGAAGACCGCAAGACTAGATAGCTTTTGTCAGTAAAGCGGGCCAGGGAGTTAGGACGATGTTTGAAAGACTTACCCGCCGTAGAGCCAGAGGTTCTCAGTGAACATTAGCGTGCGTGTCGCTGTGACCGGAAGCACGAGCGGCGCGAGTCCAGAGAGCGCTACGATGGCAACGCCGGCCAGCAAGGGACCGCCAAGGTAGAGGTACTTCTCTTGCTTTGCCGTCGCACCTACAAACGCAATACTGCCCATCATGCCAACCGTGTACAGCCCTGCGCGCGCCAAGATAGCCGGGCTGAAGAACAGCATCGGAGACAGCAGCGCAGCCTGAGTCAAGTTGAAAGCAGTGAAAAGTCCGTATTTGACAACGTAATTCTCCGGAGGCGTAGCGCGGCAGCCGATCATGGTACCAATTGAGCCGACAAGACCAATACCGAGTACGAGCCATGGGTTGGCGGACATGAGACGGTATGACCAGCCGGAGGTGTGCAGAGCGCGGGCGGCGATACCAATGATGCCGATGCCGAGCCCGGTGTGCAAGAAAGTGTCGTTGAGGTAGGCACGCTCGAAGGGAGGCATGCCGCCATCTTCGCGCGTGTCGCGGTTGAAGATGAGATTGATCGCGACCAGGGTGCCGCCGAAGATGGCACCGCCGTAGATGAGGCGTTGGGTGAGGTTACCCTGGGCGACAGGGTTAGGCGGCGCGGCACTTTGGTAGCCGCGGCGGGATGCAGGGCGGAAGGCAGACTGGAAGGCGCGTCGGTGGGCGGAGGTGAATGACTGGAGGGGGGTGGCGGGCTTGATGGGTGCCGGAGTCTGGGTCTGGAAGGAGCGGAAGGTGGTGCGGGCGCAGGATGTCGATTGCTGGAGAGGCGCTTTGAGGGCGGTTGCGACCGCGAAAGGCCGGCGCATGAGAGTCGCCATGTTGGTTGATGAGTGTGTGGGTGGATGAAGTTGATGAGGGTGGTATGATATAGGAACGTGAAGCGGACTCGACGGCAACGTGAAACCCGCTTACACACGTCATTCGCTAGCGCCCTGCGGCGGCGGCGAGCTTTCTCGAAGCTGAGCAGTCAGCACGTGATTGATCTTAGATCCGTAATCTCCGAATCGGAAGCTGCAAGCTCGACGCGTGCTTTCGCCTATTCGACCCGCGACGACGCGAGAAGGCCACCAACATCAATATTGACCATGGCAGACCCCCGACGCCGAGCCCAGGCGCAGGCACCGCCGCCACCTCCACCTCCTCCCGAGGCTATTCCAGATGCCACCACCGCCGGCCTCGAAGGCACGACAATTCCCACCACCTCCACTCCTCCTCCCAACACCTCCACCCCCGCCGGACCTCCCACCGCTCCACCCTTCAAACTGACCTTCTGTACCGTCTGCGCCAGTAACAACAACCGCAGCATGGAAGCTCATCTCCGCCTGACCACCGCTCCAACCCCGTACCCCACCATCTCCTTCGGCACCGGCTCCCTCGTCCGCCTACCCGGGCCCTCCATCACCCAACCCAACGTCTACACTTTCAACAACACTTCTTACGCTAGCATGTACCACGAGCTACTCACGAAAGATCAACGCTTATACCGCGCCAACGGCATCTTACCCATGCTCGAACGGAATAAAGGCGTCAAGTGGGGTCCAGAGCGGTGGCAGGACTGGCAGGTCGGTGTGCCGCGAGTAGGAAGACGCGGAGCTGGGGAAGATGGCGCGAACGGTGACAGCAATGGCATACCCGAAGCCGAATACAGTGATGATAAGGGGTATTCAGGCACAGAAGGTGGTACCGCTGATGTAGTCATTACGTGCGAGGAGCGGTGCTGGGACGCTGTGGTTGAGGATCTATTAGCGCGTGGCGCGCCGCTGAACCGGCCTGTGCATGTGTTCAACGTGGATATTAAGGACAACCACGAAGAGGCCTTGGTTGGAGGAAGGGCGATCTTGGAGCTGGCGGATGCTCTGAATGCGGCCGCTGTGCAGGAGCGGGAGACCTTAGGAGGTGAGGCGGGAGCGGAGGGATTTGATCGTGGGGTGGCGGCTGCGAGGGAGGGCTTTGACGAGAGGGTACCCGGGATTTTGGCCGACTGGCAGGACAGGTGGCCGAATTTGCCGGCTTTGTGGACATCGGCGTGGTTCTAGTTGATGGCAAGGCAGGATTGGACTGCCTTGCTGTTCCCGAGTGGTCATTGCGGTGTTGTTTGCCGCTGTTACGTTGCTGATGATAAGATGATACCCCGAAAGGCGACTCGCTATAGACCCAATGTAATCGAACCTACTCAACGACATTCCGCAAGACTTACACCTTATACAGTCAACTTCCGTCAAAGCTTGAAGCGCAGCAGTTCATGCGGCATTACGCCGCTGCCAACGCGGCGTGCTGCGACCAAAAGAACAAAGAAGTTGATTACCTGAGCCGGACACAACGGGTCAATCACCGCACTAGCATCTAGAAGCATGCCAGCGCGACGATTTTGCCATTGCCGAACCATACCTGGCGATGTAGTACTGCATGCTGCTGCTACGACTGCAGCAAGAACCTGCGGCTCATCAATACGTGCAGCATACATAATGAATGCCCTTCCTGGTGTCCTGTACGCTGAGTTTTGGAATAGTTGCCATTGGGACTAGCGTCAAGACGCTGTGAACTCCTGGGAGATACGCGATAGCTGTGGTGCGAGCTTCGCCACTCGAATCGGAATCCAGTCATTCTGAACCAGTACCACGAAGGAAGTCAAATCCTACAGAAAGAGCGAAAAGCGCGAAACGGGCTGGGCCCTGTCCATACATATGCTGCCTTCTGCCTCATACCAGCTACCCCGTATTCCTACAACACTTTCCGAGGGAACAACAGCCAACAAATACGCCATTCCGCACCCCTGCGAACCAAGAACCGCATTAGACATATTCCGCCTACGCATCGCTGCGCCGTCGTCTTCGCCTTTGAGAATCCCATCGAATGCCGTGAGAGTCCGCTGTTGACAGTCGCCTTCAAACCACGTTCTGCCTTCCTTCGTTTCCCATATTTCACCACATCCAGAGAAATACCCACTGCCTCGCAGCGTTCTCAAACCAACCTTCGCCTTCGCCACCGGTAGCCATAGACGCGTTCACTTCCGCCTCTGCACCGACCGTCCCGCTCGATCCGATTTGTGCACGCCTCGCGGACCGCCGCCCGCCGCGCCGCTGTTCGCGCTGCTGTTGTTGCCGCTGCTGCCGGCGTGAGGGTGGTGTTGGCGGGGACCGCGGTGTTGAGAAAAAGGCTGTGACGGGGGTTGGTGCTGCTGATGCTGCTGATGTGGGTGTCGGGCTGCTTGCTGCGGGAGACTTGTTGAGGCGGTGATCGAGGTGAAGCTGGTTTGTGATTGTTGGGGCAGGTGGTGGTAGCCTGGCGGTAAGGTGTGAGGTTGCTGGACCCGTTGACGAGATGGTGGTGGTTGTTGATTGGCGAGTTCGGGCATGCGGGGTTGCAGGCCTACGGCGTAGGGAGAATTGGTCACGCAGACTGTGCTGTGTGAGGGAGACATGACGGGGAAAGGCGCGGCGGTAACTTGGGAGACGGGAACGGTGTCTGGGGCTGTCGGGGTGGACGGGTTACTGAAATCTGAAGGGTGCGCGCTACCGGCCATGTTCCAGCCCAAAGGGCGGAAGGGCTGCTGGAAATAGGACTGCAGGCCCGGGTCTTCGAGCAGGAACATGCCGTTGTTGCCCATGACGGTGTCGCTGGACCAGTCCATCGTGCAGCTCGTGTCTAGCATGAGCTGCTGGGATTGTGGTTGGGGTTGCGATTGCTGCGCAGCTTGGCTTGAGCGTCTGCTGGCTGCTGCGGCTCTCTTGCGCTCTTCTCTGCGGTTGTCGAGCTGGGCGAGTCCGTCTTCGATTCGACTGACGGCTAGCTGTGCTAGCTTGTGCACGCCGTTGGCTTCCAGCTCTTTGAAGACAAGGAAAGCTTGAGTTACCAGCCAGATGTTCGCTTCGTTCTCTGACTCCCAGGCGTCGAGAACTAGTATCATGCAGGCATTGAAGGCCTGTTGGCCCATCGTCCAGCAGATGAGAACGGCCGGCTGTCGGTGTTTGAAGAAGAGGAAGGCGTGCAGGAGGGAAATGGAGGAGTTGATGACGAGAGCTCGACCGCGAACCACGGCGGGATGGAAAGGCTGCTCATGAGTCCCGTATGCCAATGAGCTTGACATCGGGCCCGAGTGCGGTGGCCGCGGAGGCGCCAGCATCGAGTCTGGTGGCGACTCGCCGGGCGCTTGGCCTTGCGTGCGCTCGACTCGTTGTCGATTGAGGAGGATCAGGAAGGATTGCACTTTCGCGAAGAACGTCGCGGACATGACTTCCAGCGGCCAGTCTGGCAACGTCTTCTCCTGCCGCAGCCAGCTCTCGTTGAACTGCAAAGACTCCGGCATCGTATCCCATAACCCGATGAGGCTGTCAGTGAACTCGTCAATCTTCGAGACACTCATCATACCGTCGCTGCTCAACACCCTTCGTGCCAGGACGGTAAAGTGGTCGACAAACTCGCCCAGTCTGAGGATAGTAGGGTTGGTCGTCAACAGCTCTGGAGGCGGACAGTCTCCGATACCTGAGATCCCTAGTGGCCGACCGAGAGTGACCGAGTACTGCTGGTCCATGTGCAGCATCCACCACCACAGTGTCTGCCGAAACATGCACTCTCGCAATGGTGGAGCCGGGTCGAGAAACTTGGGATTGCGATGGAGGCCAATAGAATGAGCCATGCGAATCGTTGTGCCGAAGAGCGTCCAGGCGTCGAGAAATCGGCCACTGTTGGTGAGATATGGCCCTACCATAACTAAAGTCTGGATACCGAGCAGAGTCGGCTGGTTCATGAAAGAGGCCATCCGCAACGCGGTCATACTCGCCGCAACTAAAATCATGGTCAGTACCTGGCTTGACAACGCCCGCTGTTGCCGTGAGACTTACGATAGACATCAGCTCTACGTGTCGTCTCGGCCATAGCACCTTCAACCCACCGCCCCCCACTCCGATCCCACTGCCCCATCTGCAACCCCGTCGCGAGTGTTGCGAAGATCAACGCCAGCATGTCCGGATAGCTCTGCGCATTACTTTCGGCATTCGTCAGAAACCGCTCCATTTCCCGCTTAGTGACCTCGTCCGGCGTATGCGGGAACGAACAAGACTGTCCTCTCCGCTGGAAAAGATCTAGGATCTCGAAGAGCTCCTCACGCGCTGGTAGACATTGGACTAAGGCCGCGTGAGCGTTCTCCCCGGACCAGCCGGAGAGCACGGGAAAGGGGTAGCGCGAGCCTTCTAGGGTGTACATCTCCTGTGCTTTGGGCATGCTGCGAGGCATTGCGTGGGTTAGGGAGTGGCTGCCGACTTGGAGATTGGCGAACTAGGCGTATCGTTAGAATGATCTTTGACGGGGATGGCTTCCATGGGACTCACATCGTTGACGATGTTCGCTAGTCCTGGCGTGCCGAAGTACAGGTTATCAATCCGTTCCCAAGTCCGAAAGCGTCGTTGTCGAGCGGCGGATGCTCGTTCGGAAGCCTTAGACACCCGCTCCCCCGTGTCGGCGTCGTCATCCTCGTCAGCAGAATGAGATAGTCTTGCAGCTTGAAGTCTTGCTTTCAAGCGTTCGTTCTCCTGGCGTAGCTTCCGGATCTCATACGACTGCTGTATAGGACTGTAATCGTTGCCTTCGCCGACCACAAACTCGCATTCTTTGGGATGCCCACGAGCACAGCATGCTGAGCATGGCTTGGTACGATCACACTAGTCGCCGGGTTAGGTTGAAGCCATCAAAGGCCAGTCAGACTTTGCAGCACCGACCTTGACTTTACGTTCCCGACACTTCGTGCAAGAAAGCAGTTGTCTTGACTGAGGCTTCCTAGGTCGATCGCCAGAGCTACTGCGTTGCATGGCTTCCCCGGGCCCTTGGTTCGAAGCGGCAGGACCATAGCCCGCCCAAGAAGACGAAGCCATCAGATCAGAGCAATCTCGATGAAAATTAAGAACCGCATATGCTTTTCTCCTCCTAGGAATCCCGTCAAGTTGGGTGCAGGAGTCTATCTAGATAAGCGACGAAGCACAACATGCTGTCCGAACCAAGATCTTGGGACCCAGACGATCAAAGGAACCCTAGTCAGGCCAGTTGAGACATGAATCCGAGATTCGAGGTCGAAAGCGGTAGGCTGCAGGCGTCGTCGATGACGAAAGAAGGACCCCGGGGTTGTGAGGCGTCGGCTTTGGTATTGAGTAGGTATGCAGGCGCAGAACGGGGGCATGTACTGGCATGATGGTGAACGGCTCGGCGAAAGCATATCTACTCGAATCTGGCAAGCGAGATATGCAATGCAGGCAGTCCAGCTTGATGGCGGCGTTTCTCGTCTTGCTATGCCCAAAAGCCCAATCCCACCCTCCATAGCGCACCGACATGCAGTCTCCGGCTTGACGGGGGAGGAGCCGGGGCTGAGTCAGGGACGCCCAAGGCACCCTACCGGATCCGCCCTGTAGTTACACTGGCGCTGCGGCGCTAGAGTGATGCCGACGTCTCCCAGGAAGTGTCGCACCGTCATGACAGCAATGGGGGTGAGAGGGTCCCTCGTCGTACCGCGGAAATAACAAGGAGGGGAGAGCCGATCTGTGCACTATCAACAAGAGGCCTGCGTGCACGCCCCGCAAAACGTAGATCTTGGGACGGAAATACCAGAGCCTGGGTTTCGGATGATGCTTATCGACGCCTGTAAGATCGCAGAGAGATGGACCGGGCTAGGGCAGTTCGACTTCGCCGTTGACAGTGCGCCACGGCTCTAGTTGATGGCGCACGTTGGGTCCCGTGATGGCTCTGCATTAGGTCCAACAGCCGGGTAGTTGTCTCGAGAGGGAATCCCACTGCTGCTATAATGTTGGTCATAGGCACGCCAAATAGCCATTCCTCGTCTATTGCCCTCAAGCAGGGCCATCCGCAGGGATCAAAGCCCCAATCCGTAGCATCCATCTACTTCATTCGTCCATTGAAGAGTCCGCAGGATCGAAGGGCATTGGTGGCGCCATGCTGCCGGGCACCAGCAGCAGCCCTACTGCCGCTCCTGCATGATCGAACACCTCACACACATTCCAAATCTTCCAGCCACGAGCCTTGGAGCACGCGTATCGGAGGCACGCAGTCTCCATCATTCGCAGACCTGCATATGCCAGGAGCTGAAGCGTGATGTTGGCCGTAGTGGTCCCCTGTACATTTCGTGGCGTCCACTACTTCGGCTCTCGACCGACCTGTCCTTTCTGTACAACATCCCGCGCCTACCATTAATGTACTGTAAAGTTGGGCGTCGCTCGAAAGCGCCTGTAGGTCTGATTGGGCGTTCTTGCGCGCCGGACCTGCACTATTTTGAGGAGTAGGTGTGGACTGGACATGCGGTTTGGGACAAGCCTGCAGACACAAGTGAGGCGATGTGCAACGGAAGACGGTCCCGTACCATGCTCTCGGTGATTTGGCAGGAGCACTTTGTAGATTATTTGAGGCGGAGCGGGCGTCTGGTGCCTGCGTCCTGGGACTTCTTCCTGCATTCGTTTCGCGCAATGAGGCTTCGAAGCGGTCCAGTCGGTTTAAATGTGAGCTCAGTACTTTGGGCTGCATTGCGTATCCCGCCGCAGCTGCGCCCCCTTTACCGATCCATCGGGCTACCGGTGCTGTGGGTCAATTTTAGCCGGTAAGAAGCATATTGGGACGACCTCTGGCTTCAAGTCATCCGCAGATGTGTATTTGGTGAAGCTTTAAGCCTTCTTTCAGAAACAACGACATGCTCAATATAAGAGGTGTTTGACGATCCGAGGTTGATACATGAGACTAATCACATTTTGTGGTCTACGTGGGATTAGCCTTGCCCAGGCCAATTGATCGATACGCTGACGGCTGGCCTTGGCATCGACTTGAGGTACCTCCGGAGGTGGGAGGCAGGAGGTGGGATGAGATGCAGGATGTCGGACCTTCTCCGCCGCCTCACTGACCCAACAGCGAGTGATCTATTCCACCAAACTCGGAACGTACATCTGCTGCTTCCACCGGGCGCGACAGCAACATTAATTGTACCGGCTCGCGGCCAAGCTCAGCACCGAAAGCCGACGCGGCCTGCAGAAGCATTGATCAAAGACAGGGAAGTCCAAAACAATCGATTACTGTGAGACGAATATCAATGCTAGTTCGCTACAACATCCACATCCAAAAGACTCGTCAACTAGCTAGTGTTATCAGCTGGGATTCCCGTCTGATTGAGCGCCAGCAAGCTAAACCATCCTCCCACCACCGGCCGATCCTGGAAGCGAATGCCTCCGCCGTAATCGGCATTTCCCGTTTCATACAGATCAGTGACAGGGGCGCTAGTGGGCGTTTCGTTGATAAAGGCCGCAATGTCGCTGATGAACATGTTCATTGTTTCTTCGCTGGCAATAGCCGCGCAGAACATCTCCCAGTCGCTCTTGGTATAGTTGTGTCTGGTGTCGAGGGGCACGCCGTACTTCTTTTCGACTGTCGGGTAGAAGTCTGATTGCATCTGATAGACCGATGTGGGCACTAGGTGGGTCTGTAAGAGCGCGTCGGCGTAGAGGTTGTATAGCAGGCCGTGAGAGGAGTCGTCCCCGTACGACAGAGTGGTGTGCGGCGGGTTGGCATCCCGTGCGATGCCCAGATCCTGCCACTGCGAGATGTAGCTCTCGGCTGTACTGGCGTAGCTCGCGCTGTCAGAGGCATGCCCGGTCATCTGCGCGATGATGGACATGGCTTTGATGCCAATCATGCCCTTCAGCGCGAGGTCGGTCTGGTTGGCCAAAGATCCTGCGAAGTCGTCTGTTGAAATTTGGTCCGCTGGGATCAGCGATTCGTTCACCAGATATCCAGTGTATTGGTTCAAAAGGTCGTAGTGCTGGCTTAGGTAACCTGTGTCACCTGTCTTCTGCGCGTATGCGAGAGTCATGATGAGCATGTTGCCGCACTCTTCCAGAGGCTGCTTCTCGCTGCCAGCACTGGTCGCTGTAGGGAAGAAACCCAGATCGTGAAGAGCGTAGGATCCTTGCGTGAACAGACCAGCCTCCTGATACTTGATGATGGGATCGAGAATGTACTCTAGCCATTCTGGGTTGAAGTACAGGATGACCGGAAATGCTGGGAAGATGACATCTACAGTTTGAATATCCCCATCTGAGCTAATTTCCTTCCTGTGAGGGTTTTGATTAGTGTCTTGTCTAAACGAAACACGAAGTTGGGTCTACTTACAGGAAGATATACGTCTCATCACTGGTTCCAGAAACCGCTAACCCAGCAAAGGCTTGTCGAGCGGCCAAAGAGGTAAGTGTCAAGTAATCGTCGCCGCCAGCAGCAGTCGAGTCGGAAGCGACTTGATTGTCCAAATCTGTAGCCTGGCCAGCCACGGTGTCGTACTCGATGTAGAAGTGATCGAGAGCCGTCTCGTAGTCTGGGTACGTGTTGATCCAGTAGCTGGGAATCGACGACACGCCGTCGCCATCACGGTACTGCACCGTATGTTGCTGCGCAAGGTTGATGGTGAAGAGCGTCTCTACGGTCTCAGAGCCGACAGATCCAAGATCCTTCGCAAAGCCAAAGACGGGATACTGGTCATTGATGGCACGGAAGTTGGTGTCTTGGGTATTTTCAAGCTGACCTTGGCTTGTGAATTGATTGCGGACATCATTGTCGGCGCCAGACTGATGCGTCAACCCCTCGCCGTCCGAGGTGGCGTAGTACCAATAGCCCCAGGCGGCTTGCTGATTGTCTTCAACGAACTCCTCCTGAGTCTGTCGCCAGAATTTGTGGTAAGCCACGTTGTTCGTAGTAGTATCATAGTCCCACTGCGCGACCTGGCTACGGTCTCCGGAAGCCCACTCTGCGACATTGATTAGTATCAACCCGATATGACAATACTCAGGACCCACGCAGCTACGTACCGGCAGAGACGTCAGTGTAGAGCTGAACGTCGTGATTGCTACCGTCGGAAGACGTGACGGCGACATTGACGTATGTGATTGGGAAACTTTGGCTGGTCAAATCCTCAGGCGTGATCGGTGAAAGAAACTCAACGTTCATGGTCACTGGGCCAGCCTGGAGTTCGAAAATGCTGCGTGTCGAGGTGTATTTGAACGACGTCTGATCGACGACTTGCGGAAACGGATAGGCGTTGCCCATCCAGTTATATGTGGTGTTGTCGACCCGCACGAAGCCCGTCCAGCCTGTAACGGCGCCGTTCCAGAATGTGGGCCATTGACCAGCAAGATAGCCTCCGTTGCCACCGTCGCTGCCAGCAGCTTGCCTGCGAGTTTGCGGTCAGCACGCAAAGATCTGGTGAGGCTTTGGGGGAGCCTGAAGTACCATGTTGTCAGATATGGCGACCTCACCGCAAGCGGTAAGGCAGGTGGTCGTGCTGGTGAGAAGCTAGACTGGGCGCTCACAAGCGCAGTACTCCCTGCTAGGAGAGCGATCAAAGACAGCATATCGAAGCGCTTAAGCAAGGAAAGGACTTGAAGATCTGAAGTAAAGGTGCCTACGTTCGTATCCAGTCGTGCAGGGGAAGACGCGCTTTTGTGCCAGGACGTCTCGCGCTGGCTGCGCCGTGACGACCCATCCTATTGCTCGTGGAGCCGACGTCTAGGGTCTAGGAGCAATAGCCATGTCGTCTAGTATGCTTCCTTGACTGGCACAGGTGACAGAGTGGCATCCACAATGATCGCCTGACACAAGTTAGAGATGGCACCGCTAACCATACCCTTGCAGCATCATTGGTCCGCGGTGGATATTGCGGGCGGAGAGGGGCTCGTCTGGGAATAACCTGGCGATACATGATATTGTTGAGCTTGGCCTTTTGGGCATTCGCTCACGTCGCATGCTCTTCTTCTGCAGTAGTGCCATCGGACGTAGTAAAGAATGGTTGCTTCTAAGGTCATAAGGTTCGTCGAAGATTGACATACTTACGGGATGTGGCCGCCCCTACTGGAGAAGTTATAGGTACCTTTGCATTACACCGGCGGTCCTTGCGAAGTCTGTCAACCGCAGGCTCGCAGCAGCACTGGCCTCGTGCAGCACTTGTTACGAGGAAGGCCATACGGCGTAATCTTTGGTCCTTCGGATGACGTTGTAGTAGAGGGTGCTGTACCCCCTATCGCAGGCAAAGAGGCCTCCACAGATACTGTACAACGAGGGAGATGCCAGCGAATGAGGCGGCGCTAGTGCAGGAACTGTTGCGCATTTGGAGGTATCAAGTCGACGAATCGAGAGACTGCTCCACTGAGGATCCCCCGTTATTCGTCTGGGTTGAAACAGATCGTAATAGAAGCGGCGGTGCTATAGAGCCTCCGAAGCCACTGGGCAGCCTCTGGCGCTCCTCGAACCTTCGTGTATACAGTAGTCTGTAGTGTAATCAGGAAAGTACTACCTTTAGCGCAAGTGGAGGAGCAAAAGGCAGACGATCTTGTGATGTCGGCAGCTGGAGAAGAAGCGCGCGTGGTGAGCCATGGCCTGGCGCGTGGTCTGTGATGATCAAAGTGTCGTCAAACTCGTGCGCCTAAACATGCACGCTAGATGCGCAATCGGCCTCGGGGCGTACACTGCCAGTGTCTCACCTCGGGGCTTGGCGACAAGAGAGCTAGGCACTTCTGGTGCTTTGAGTATATCCGAGGTCTGGTATACAAGAGAGTACTCATCTCCTCCACATGGCATATGAGATGCCCACATCGGCTGCTTAGGGAGCACGAGGGATCACGGAATAGAAGACATGGCACAGGCATAGATCGAATGGTTGTATCGAATATCTCTCTTAAATGTGGAGGTTGAAGAAGTGAGACAGGTAACGACGAGATCACATCTACTCCTCTCTTTTGGGTTTGTGAAGTGGATGTCAAGCGTTGAAAAGCAAAATCAAGCATGAGCCAGGAGCTACCAAGCCTTTGAGTAGGCCCAGCCGGAAGCCTTGTCTTCCATCTATCAGTGTAGTGTAGAAGGTAAGCAGCCCAATCGCGCAAACCACACCACATTTCACGCTGTTCTATTTCTGATGTCTATGAGAACATCGAACGCGGCGCTACTCGTTCTCACAGGGCACAGACAAGGAATCACAGAGCAGACCCGAATCCGTGCCTCGCGTTCCATACACCCTGCCTCATGCATAGCATCACTTAGCTTCTCCGCACCGCCGTCACTTCAGCAAAGCAGGAGCCCACCTATTCTTGCAGCAGCCGCCCACAAAGCACAGCATCTGCCCCAAACTGCCTCCAAGCCGTCTCCTCCAGCCTCGCGGCATTCACCCTCTCCCCTTCTTCCCTCTTCTGCGCCGGACTCACGGCCACGCCTCCCTCTCCTAGCCATGTTGGCGCGACAGTGACGATGACCGAATGGACCAGGTGAGGCAGGCTGAGCAAGGTAGAGATGATAGTGGCGCCGCCTTCGATCATGACGCTGTTGATGCCCATGCGCTTGATATGCTTGAGGATGTCGACCCAGTCGAGCCACTCGACAGGCATCGTCTCTCCGTCTCCGGATGCTGCGACCC
Source organism: Salinomyces thailandicus (assembly GCA_005059885.1). NCBI lineage: Eukaryota > Fungi > Ascomycota > Dothideomycetes > Mycosphaerellales > Teratosphaeriaceae > Salinomyces > Salinomyces thailandicus. The sequence goes on along the minus strand of NAJL01000007.1, from coordinate 48,487 downwards.
GGGTCCTGCCAATAAGCGGACGCAACTCAAAATTCTGTCCATTGACCTCTTCTGTCGTGGGCGGCGAGATTCGAGCTGTTTTGGCTGTGATGATCCACGGCGTGTGGCCCTGTTCTTGTTGAGCCAGCTTGAGCACTTTGGAGTCTCCCACGTTCCATCGCCTGTTAGGATCGATGATCACGGGTTGAGGCTGCTTCTCAAGCGTCGCGCCGGGGTACCTCGAGTTGAGACCTGGGTCGTCGGGGATAGCCGTTCCCACGCCGACCAATATGGCCTCGTGATGCAGTCGGAGGTAGTGCGTCATGCTCTTCGTCTCTGGGCCGGAGAGGTTGGTCCGCAGGCCGGGCGCGAGTGAGATCATGCCGTCGAGAGAGGACGCGTAGGTCAAGGTGACGAACGGGAGGCCGCGTCTGCGCTCTTTCAGGGTGTCCTCTGGGCGCGGTGGTGGTAGATATTGCTGCAGGAACTCCTTGTCGGCGGACGTGAGCTCGCTGATTTCAGACATGGCGTCCAAGGTGTAGTGTGCCGGGCCTCGTGAAGTTCTGTCTCGTACTGGGTTTTTGGCCGAGAAGTGAAAGGGCGGCTCAGAAGGAAGGAGCTGTAGCAATTAATGGTCTCTGGGCTTACTTTCGAGGCTGTTCTGCCTGAGACCTGGACCTACCGGTAAGATGTACTCAACTTGCAGAGTTCAATAGTAGTACCGACGCGCTTCTCCAGCGTGTTCGCATGTACTACTTTGTAGTAAGTGACGCGTGTGTCGCGTGCTTGTCTTTGTGTTCGCCTTCCTTGTTGATGACTGAAGGACGGCGATGAAGAGGTGGAAAGCTCCAGTCAATCGGCTTCTTACCACTGCAGAGTTCCGGTAAGGGGCGCCTGCTGGCTTCCCCGCTGACGAGCCAGCGAAGTTCAGTCTCCACCACGCCACATGTATGTCAGCTTGTAAGTGCAAGGGACAGAGGTCAACACGCTGGGCGTAACCCATTCTCGCCCCCTTTCCTTCCCATCGTCGTCGTCTTCGGTCTAGGGGGCCAAACATATATTCCCCTGCTCTTCAGGCGACGATCGCCGGTCTCAAAACCCCCCAAACAATGAGCACGTGAGGCGAGGAATAGCAGGAGCACGCGTGACCCGCAGGATATGGAACCCCGCCATGGTGCATCCAGCAGCAGTCATCAGTCATCGACTTCGCAACCAGTGCAACTGAACAACGATATATCTTGGCTGGACTTCTTACGATCCGTTGGTGCCGTGGTCCCATCTCACTCGACCTCAGGCGACAGGAAGAGGCGACACACAGGCAGCGAGCCGCAGCGGAGAGACTATCCATACCCGACCGCCTTGTGGGGTCTCTCCGGCATGAACTCGTCGAACACCACCGGGGCTTCCCCAGCAAATCCAGTCGACCTCACTACTCCACCACGTCCACGAGCCGACATGCTGAATCAGCACAGTGGAGGGGATATGAATGCAAGAACGAGTACACGGAGCACGGGCGATAGGCACAGAGAAAGCGACCTGGCGCCCAAATGGCAGCCTGACTCCGAAGTCTCCCGCTGCCCTGTGTGCAAGACAATCTTTGGCTTCTGGTACCGCAAGCATCACTGCCGGAAATGTGGGCGTGTCGTCTGCGCTTCGTGCTCCCCACACAGAATCACAATACCTAGGCAGTATATCGTGCAGCCACCAAACTCATTGGAGCAGGAATTTGGCATGCTACCAGAGCCTGAGAGCCCGGTGAGCCGCGCTCTGGGAGGCGGCGCAGTGGTACGGGTATGCAACCCCTGCGTGCCTGATCCATGGACGCCGGAATCAGCACCGGCACGAAGAGGAGGAAGAGAGAGCGCGGATGTGCCGCCGAGACCGCTAGTAGAAGGCGCGAGGAATGCTACAGAGCTACCAAGCGGCGATCGATCAGAGCGTTACAGGTATATCGCCTCACCCCAGCTATCGGGTGGGCGGACAAGATCTGCTTCACATCAGCCAGTCTCGGGTATATTCAGCTCCAGCATCCCACGCACCCACGGTGCAGTCTTTCGCGACCACCGCCGTCCCTCAATCCCAACCCCTTCACGTCCTTCCGGCCACGTCCACCGCCATACGCAAAGCAGCTCGCACCTCCCACCCGTACCCTCCTTCAGCAGCCGACCCTCGATTTCCAGCACCCCTTCTGCACCAACACAGTCACACCCACACTCGAAGCCGAGAAGGGAGATCCCCGAAGAAGACGAATGCCCTGTATGCGGCCTCGAACTCCCACCAGGTGACCAAGTCAGGGAGAATCACATCCAACAGTGCATCGCCGAACGCTTCTCCTCCACCCCTTCTTCCTCTTCTATGCGGCCCCCGCCTATCAATCCAAACGTGCCTCAGCCTTCCGGGCCTTCTACACCGCCTGCACAACGCCCGCGAGCGACGTCTTACCGTCCGCGCGGTATGGCGCTGTACAAAGCTACCGAGAAGGACTGCATGACCGAAGATAGCGAGCCACAAGAGTGCGTCATTTGCTTTGAGGAGTTCCAGCCAGGTGATGAAATGGGCCGGATGGAATGCCTGTGCAAATTCCATCGCGTTTGCATCCGACAGTGGTGGGATACCAAGGGCATTGGGAGTTGCCCGACGCATCAGCTGCACGAGTGAGGAATACACGTTTTGTTTTCGGTTTCAGGGGCTTTGCAATGGAAGTGGTATCGGCATTGGTCTATGGGGGCCAGTCACGAGATAGAAGGGTCACGATTGGCCGGGGCATGGGAGGACAACGGGACATGGCGTTTGGATATACCCTACTGCTCGGTTTTCGCACATGAGGGACGACGTCTGCAGATCTTAGTCGTTCAATCGCTTTATGGGGTCGTCGATCCCTTCTCAACAGTATGAGCGCAAAGGATATGAACTTAGCATGCTTCTTTCAGTCCAAGAATTCAAATTAAAGCTGACGTGACTGCGATGATCTTTAGCTCGGTCACCTTGATGGTAGGGGTTTGGAGGCGGGTGTGAGATACATAGGCTCTGCGTGGCCTACTTAGATACATTCTTCACGGCCTCCATTATTTCTCTTCGAATCGTGACGATTGCTTGCCAACCTTTCAACCTGGGTTCCGACTGCCTTGACTTGTGGTGATCACTGGCCTCTGTCGGTCATCGAGCCAACGAGTCACTGCTACAAGCATGAGGCCTGTCATACCCCTACCTTACACTTCGGGGCAACGGATTCTTCTCCGATGTCGCAGAAGCGACCACCGATCATCGAGCCTTCGCTGTCTCTCTTACGATCGGTCCGCGCCACGGGAACAATGAAGGGCTTGGGAGGAGCTCCTCTCGAACATCACATCATGAGGGCGTGAGCCGCGCGAGCGTTACGTCAGAGACAGCCCCTCTATGAGAAAGCCCCCACGTCCGAGGGGTCGATGGAAGCTCACCCACAGCTGCACCATATCTGAACCCTGTCAACATGTATTTGGAATGGGCAACACAGCAGTACTGCTAGAAGGACACATGGCAAAATAAACAGGCTAAAGCAAAGGAACGCCTTACGGCAGCATATCCCTCGGGCGATGGGAACATGTCCACGTCAGGACCATAGGGGTTCGAAGCAATCATAGGAGGTAGTTTGTTGGATGGATGACAGGCTTCTATCATCCATCGGCTGTCACAGGCCAGATCTGACGAGAGCGTTCCGATGACCACGGCTATGCCATTGGCCGCCATGACAATTAGAATCCGGCTATGCTGCGCTTGACATCAATGGCCCTTAGCCCCGCCGACTGCTGGTGGGGCTCAAGGGATACAAGAGACAGTGCCTCTTCGTCTCCAGATTGAGCTTCGCATTTGACCACATCCACAACTCATCACCACTTTCATTACTACACCACAGAAACCCGCGCTACATCAGCCAATATGTCCACATTCCAGGGAAAGTGCCACTGCGGCCACCACCAGTGGGATGTCACCCTCACGCAGGACCAGAGCGCCCACATTCTCTGCCACTGCGACACGTGCAAGATCCTCGGCGGCGGCGCTTACACCATGAGTACGTTTCAGACGCGGCGCAAGATGAGACGACAACCAATCACGTGTATGAAATGACTGACGATTTCTTGCTAGACCAAATCATCCCCAAGTCCCAGCTCAAGATCACCGCAGGCGGTGAGCCCGGTTGCTACACCTACAAGGGCGACAGCGGCAACTCCGTCAACTGCTACTACTGCCCAAAGTGCACCACGCACATCTACCACCACCAGGTAAGAGCGCCCCTCCGCCATCTTCGTCCACAAAAGCCAGCCGTCGTCCAGTTTCTGACAACAAAACTTTTGAATGTATAGGAGGTCATGGGCCCAGACACCATCATCGCCCGCACTGCTCTCCTGCCCGAGGCTCGCGGCAAGTTCAACGTCGGCGCCGAGATCTACGGCAAGGCTAAGATGAGCTGGGAGCCGAAGATTGCTGAGACTTTCGAGACTCTGCCTCCGTCATAGAGGAGAGTGGTATGGAGAGAGAGGCCTGGGAGGAGGCTGTATGGTTCATGTACAGACTGGTAGCTAGTTTGAACTGTAGCCGTTGAAAAGAAAGTACACTCGCAAAGAGCCTCTATGCACCGTGTAATGATGATCACATTTCAGTTCTGTAATGAGAATCAAGAGAGATATGCGTGAGCACACGATCAGCCTGAGATCGTCATGTCCAGACGTGATGGTAAATGAAATTATATTTCTGTATCGAACGAGTCAAAGGGCTCGAGTGAGATCGTGATGTCCCCGTGCACACATAGAATCTATGACATTCATCACTACGTCAAACAGCAAGGCGGTCCGTAGCACCCTATAGAAAAGAGCCAGACAATCTAGTAAATTCGCCCCCCATCACGCGCCCCATGCTCACGCAAAAGCTCAATAACAGCATCACAATAGCCAATGATCTCCTCCACATTCTCATTCACATCCTCCTTGGAAAAGAACAGTTTGTTCACCCACCTCTCGCGTCGCTTCTTCGCATACTGCAGTGCGCTGCCGCCCGTGCTGTCATTCATGTTGGGATGTGCGCCGCGGGAGAGCAGCAGCGAGATAGCAGCGGTCATGGACTTGAGGTCGGCGTGAGCGGCAGCCGTGCAGAGCGGGCTGCCAAAGTTCACGTCGGCACCCCGGTCGATGAGGACGTTGATCATTTCGATGTCGGCGCGGCCCCGGGCGGTGGCCTCGACGGCTGCACAGAGCGGCGTGCCGTGTTTGCCGCCGGGGACGTTGAGGGCGGCGCCTTGCTGGGCTAGGAGGGAGGCGGTGCTTGTGCGGCCGTACCAGACGGCGAAACCAATGGGGCAGCCTTCGTCGCCGCCGGAACGATCGATGTCTGCGCCGCGTTCTAGCAGGTACTGGAGCATTTTCAATTGACCGTTGGCAGCGGCGACGCTGAGAGGAGGGCCGTTGGTGCCTTCGCCAGCGTTGATGTTGGAGCCGTGCTTGAGCAGCAGTTCGACAATGTGGCGGTGACCACCGGCGGCAGCAGCACCAAGTGCACTGCCGTATTTGCCGCCTAGCTGCTGCACGTCTGCGCCTTCGCTGAGAAGTAGTTGAACGCTTTCCAGTCTGCCTTGTCGTGCGGCGCTCGCGAGTGCGGAGCCGTAATGGCCATCGTGTGTGTTGATGTTCGCACCCAAACCCAGCAGCAATCGAAGTGCGTCTGGGTCCGACCATTCAGATGCTGCAGGCAGGATTCCTCGCCCACCGTTCATCTGGTGATGGTCGCCTCCGGACTTGTTGAGACTAAGTCCTCCCGAACGAAGCATCTGTGGTAGCCGTTTGGCAGAGCTCTTCAGTGACCTGAGCCGGAGGCGCTTTTGTAAGCCTCCCACGTCCATGTGACCTTCCGGACCATCGCAGGGTGCAGAATTGTAGGTGTTGATGCTGGAGGCGCAGGAGAAGGATCGCATCGATGACCCATCGCAGAGCTGCTCGATCGAGTAGACTGCGCTTGCACGCTTGTTCTGCTCGGTGACTAGTGTCTCGATGTTTACCATATACGCCTTCAATTGGCTTTGTTCCCAGTGCCGGAGTTGGACACCTAGTTGAAAGCGGTCCGAGTCCACGAAGTCCGGGCACAGAAGGCCGGCTGGTCGATGATGTCCAGTACAAGGATACTTGTGCTCGAAGGCGAAGCCGCAGTGACCCTTCACATCAGCACTGACTTTGTGCTTTGCCAGATCGGCTTTGTTAGCGAACCCGACTTGACACTCCTCGCAGATGCAGGATTGGTCGCCCCGTAGCTCCTCCAGATGCCTTCGCAGATGAGTGAGGAGCGCGCGATGGTCTGACTCGAAGGCGTCATTACAGAAGATACATAGTGAAGGCTCTCGCGCAGGGATTGTAGTCGTCTTGTTGCGCCCCTGCACCAGCGTAGCGCGTGGCAGCGACTTGAGATTGAGGTCTCGGAATCGCGCGAGCTCTGACTCGACATGGTCGTCCGTCACAGGCGTCTTGCGCTCGTGGCGACGGTCGAATACGGCGATAGAGGGTAGTTTCGGGTCATGCCTCCGGTAGATATCGTCGGACATGTCGACGGCGGAGTCTTCGGCTACTAGAGAAGGTGGCTTTCGGTGGTACTCCCACGCAGTATCAATGATCATGTCGTCCTCGTCGTCGGAAGTATCCATGTATCGTGTCTGGTGGGAGCGCCCGTCGCACCAGCTGTCATTTGGCCGTGATGATTCCCCTGTCGAGCTGGGCGGTGTAGTATTGGTGCCGCTTGACACCGGCGAGCCTTCTGGGATGGTTTGGCATTGCAAGGGCAGCTCAGCATGCCCTTTGCTGCCGTACATGGCTGGTCCGGGGTACACTTCGACGGTACTGCCAAGCGTATCCCATCCGTTGGTGACCGAGTTCGCATCGCTATCCACGACAAAGCCATAGTCGTCCCCGCACCCCAGATCGAGGCGTAAGCCGTCCGACTGCCACGATGAGGGTGTCCTTGCGCTCGTCAAGCCCACGGACAAGCCTTCGGATTCGGGTGTGTCGTTGCTGCGGCCAGACCTCTTCATGCCATTGTGCGTTTCGTTGACATGCCGCACTCGATCGTGTTCACGGCTGAAGCTCTTCGGACAGAGTGTACAGGCGTACTTCTCGGACGGTGGTAGGCCGAGATTGCGGCGGTGCTGCGCGGTGTGGCGATGCCGTGCGAGTGCTCGCTTCTCCGTATAACTCGTGCCACAGGGCTCACAGGGGTACAGGACTTTGCGCTTCTTCGTCGCGAGTGAGATGGTGTCGTTGCTGGTGACGGATCTGTCGATGTCGGTGTCTGCTATGGACTGTGCCCTTGCGCGCCGCTGAGCCTTACTCGCGGGCGCATGACTGTTCGATGTGAAAGGCATCATGCCCGGATGGTAGTCATTGAAGGCCGCCATTGTGTTAATCACGTCTTAGCAATAGATCATTATCCGTGGGATGGCTGGAGCAAGAGAGAGGGCAGGGCGGCGTGAGTGGAAAGGAATATACTACGTACTAGAGTCAGGTCGACGAGAGGTAGAGTGTGGAGCTGGAGGGCGAGTCTGGGCGACTAGACCGCTCGGCTGGTGACGGACGGCTCGGCGAACATGTCCGAGCACCAAGGACCGTCGACGGACTGTCGTGCCGTCTCTCTCTCAGACTCTGACTCTTTGACTCTGAGCCCTCTCACAGACTCGCCGCTGATACGCCGCCGGCCCGGCGACAGCACGCTACCTCCCTAGCTACAGTATGGGGTTACCCCCTCAGGGATGAATCCTGATGCGCCATGTCGCAGAAACATGAGCCTCCACGTGACTGCAACGCGATGTTGAACAGCCCGATATGCCTTTACGATGACCTACATGCCGCAGAAACAGCCTTCTTCTCGAATCCTTCGACAATTGGAATTGCTGCAATAATCCGCACTGTGTGAGCGGCGCACTACTTGCCCTTCACGACGCGGGACACCAAACATCATCAACCAGACGGAGAGGGCGGTGCTAGCTACATTCGCCAACGTACCAAATTAACATGATCGAGTCCTCGGGGCCGGCGACAGTCTGGCGTGCTAGCTGTGCAGCCTGTGCTAGGGGGTGTGCGCCATAGCTTGGGCTATCTGGTTGCGATCTGCACTAGGGTGTCAGGGTCGCCGCGCTTTGCGTCACATATAGCCATGCTATAGGGAGGGGAAATCAGGCGTGACATATATCTCTACCCATCTTGTCCAACGGCATCGCAGTACCGATCCATGCCGACGCTGTCCACAAACTCTTTCGATCCTACCGGACTTGGCATCGGTGGAACAGACAGGTGACAAGAAGGTGTTGTGGGTGGTCGTTTGACAGGTGTCATGTTAGCGTGTTGCGACCTTGGGGCTTCGGCAGGCAAAGCGTATGTCATTCCTCGATACTCTACCAGTCCCAAGGTCCTCAGATCAAAAGACTCGACTCGTACCCGGAAAGGGCTTGCTGATATCATCTACAGCTGTCTGGACCTTTCACATCTGAGGTCCAGAATGCGCGAGGTCTCGCTTGACTCACTGGTCGACTGTTTGGATTCCGCATATCCTACCGACAAGTCTTCCCTGATCATCACCTACTTGCTAGCCCAGATTACTATAGAGTCGAGCGTACTGCGGAAAACGCTCGGTGAACTCCTCCGCCCAATGACCGTGTAGAACCATATTGCCCTCGACTAATTGGTCGTCCTCGGCCAGAATGCCATTCGCATACGTCTGCACGATGGCGCGCAGATTCCCATCCGGTGGCACAGTCTCCACACTTCTCACACTACCGCCAAAATATAGCAGACGGTCCAGACGCTTGCACAGCCGTCTTTCTTGGTCGGTAGTAAGCCGGCTCGTCGCTGCTATATGCCGGTTCTTTCGCTTCGCCCACGCTTCTCTCAGCGGTCTATCAGCGAGCCTATACGCTCGGCTGGCGCTTGCGGCGTTGGGGTGTGTCGACTGGGCGAGCACGCCTAGAGCGTTCCATTTGCGAATCTCGAGTGTTTCTTCCTGGTGGTCGTCTATGCAGGGAAGATAGGTCGATGGCGTCTCGATCCACGGTTCGCCTACGAAGACGAGATTGTTACCCATATAGGTGCTGAGATCATCAGATGTTTGCGTCGTCGTTGGTCGGAAACGGCTGCGGCTTTTGTCGTGATGGGGTGCTATAGCATTATTGGGGGGGTTCAACGATGAGCATTTGTGAGGAACACTGCTTTGAGGCAGGACGTCGACAGCGTCTGCAGGATCAAGAGTCGGAGGAGGCGAGAACGGAGGTGGGTCGACGTTGCCATGAATTGCCAGATCGGTGCTCAAGAAGTCATGGCACGCCGCATCCCAGATCTGCCAAGTCACACCCTCCGCCTGGCCTTCTCGCTTCCGCTTGCCCAACACAGTGTGTTGCAGACCTTCTGGACACTTCTGACGATGCTTCCGCTGCAGCACTTCGTTCCTGGAATTCAGCCAGTCGAAGCCATAGCCGATCTCCTTAGCCGCATCATGCTTGACATGCTTCCAGAACGCCTCTAGTCCCTTGCTAGTGCGCAGAGGGAGGTCTTTCTCTAAGATCCTGCACAAGGCCATCTTCTGGTTGTCCAGTAGCCAGTGATCTAGCGCATGCGTCTCAGCGCGCTTGCTACCTGATGCTGCAGGCGGTCCATTCTCAGTCACATTGTATTGCGGATGTCGCGTGAGGAACTCGCCAACCCACTGCGGTGTGAGGGTGTAGGTTACGCCCAGGCCGCCGCGCTCAAAGAGCTGCAAGGTTCCAACTGCGTACTTCTCGATCAGATCTTCTACCCTAGCAGGTTCTTCTGAAGCCTTGCACTGCCCGCCGAACCTCGTCAAGCGATCCAGCCGTCCACACAAGACAGCCTCCTGCTGGTGATTGAGTACCCGGTTCTGGGCCTTGTACTCCTTGAGTGCATCCCGTAGAGCGTCGACAGGGACGAAGAACTCTTTGGCTACCTTTGCGATGTTCAGCTTACCCGTGGTGTCTGTAATTACTTTGTGGAGGGCATGCACGAATCGAGCTTCTCCCTGCTCGCGGTAGGGGAAGTCAGGGTGGGTACGGTCCAAGATCAGTTCGGGCAGGTTTTTGCCCAGAGCATCTTGGACGTCGCGAAGACGGATCTGAACCATCGTGAGAACGTTCTCAGAGGCAAGTAAGCGTGCCGTCGCGAGCGATATACCGACACGGAGGCTTTGGCGCTCTTTCGACCATCAGATAGATTAACGGTGAAAGTGAAGGCGCGTTAGATGGTGGGTAGACGCGTTCACTCCGGCCGAAATTCATCCGCCATTGCCTTCCAAGGTTATTAGTACGTAGGAGGTGCTGACTGACTTCACCTCGGCTCACCCCGCTACGGTCGAAGACATGTCAGAAATGCTCCAACACAGCACAGACGACCGTCAAGTCTCGTCCATATCATGTCATTGACAATCAAACGTCAACTACGATCGATATCAGAAGTAACCCAACTCCTCCAACTTCCTTCGCATCTTCGAGCTTTCGCCACCTATACAGCTTACCGGAACCAGCAAGAAGACGATAAACTCCTAACCGAAGCTCTAAGAGGCCAAACCCAATCCAACGGCTTCACACCGATGGCGCCAGACCAACAAAAACAACAGAAAAAGGCCCCAGCCGTGCCGAGGCCATCCTCAAGCGTGCTCCTAGTCTCCCCTGCCAACCAGGTCCTCCTCCTTCAACGCGTCAAACAATCCACCTCCTTCGCCAGCGCCCACGTTTTCCCCGGCGGTAACGTCTCAAACTTCCACGACGGCGAGCCTCCCGCCCCGGAAAGCCCAGAACGCCATCAAGACAGTGAGATCTACCGCCTCGCAGCTATCCGCGAGACCTTTGAGGAATCCGGCATCCTCCTCGCCCGCAACAACGGCTTCGGCCGCCTCCTCGAAGTCCCGGAAGCAGAGCGCGAAGAAGGCCGGAAGCTCATCCACGGCAACAAGGCTTCTTTTACGCAATGGCTGGCATCCAAGGGCGGGCGAGCCGATACTCAGGGTCTAGTACCGTTCACGCGCTGGGTGACCCCAACGAATGTGCCTAAGCGCTTTACTACGCAAATGTACCTCTACTTCCTTCCGACGCTGAACCCGGCGCCGTTAGGTGGTGCTGCTGCGAGCGGCGATAGCGAGGCTGAGGTTCAGATCCCGGCGCCGACGACAGATGGTGGGTTGGAGCACACGACGGCGCGGTTCCTGCCTGCGTCTGCGTGGCTGCGGTTGGCGCAGGAAGGGCGCATCATTCTGTTCCCGCCGCAGTTCTTTCTGTTGCATCAGCTGGCACAGCACTTTGATCAGCTCGCTTCGTCTGTAGACTACGCATCGGTATCCCGCGAGCCCGTGTCGCGGGAGGAATTGGAGGCGAGGAGGAAGCGATTGTTGGGGTTCGTGAAGACGGGAGAGCCGCCGTGGACCGACATGTGTATCTCGCCTAGTGTGCAGCCGCCGCGTGGGGGAAAGCGAAGGGAGGATGGAAGGGTTGTGTTGGGGTTGCAGCGGCCTGGGCCGGAGCTGGAGGCGGCGAAGGCGGGGAGGAGCGGATTGAGTGATCAATGTGTGCTGGTGGACTTCAAGAAGGAGGGCCCGAGGAGGTTGGCGGTGATTTCGAGGCAGGAGGCAATGGGGGAGGCCACGAAGCTGTGATGTGATGGGATCCTGCGGCGACAGTCGTTGGACTGTGTTCACTTCACCATGGTCTCGTAGCTACTAAAGTCCGATTCTACTATAAACATAGAAATAGTAACAGCTGGCAGAAGGATGTTCGTTGACTCTAGTCCTGCTTTCTCACCAGCAAGAGCCGTGGATACAGAGTGGGCTACCATCTCCGTGAACACGTGAAGGGTGCCATACTCATATTCATACTGAGCAGGCAGCGCGACTGTGTACCTTATCTCATTGCAAATTGCCGGTTCTTGAGTAAAAGCAGATCGGTCCTGAGTGGTTGTGTGTCATGTAACAGGACCATCTCTGGCCGACCACATATCGTCCCACGGCTACCTACTCATGAGCAGGCTGGCAACAAAGCTTCCCGATAAGCACAACGAAAACATTTGCATACGACCTCGAAACAGGTCATCAGTCCAAACGCTTGCGTGTCGACAGAATACATGTCCACGACCTCTCAAACTCGCTGCCGCGTTACGACGCCATGATGATCTCGACACGCGCTATCTGGCGTCTCGAAGATCCGGAGACGCGAGCGGACATCGGGCTTTCTAAAATAAGCTCTCTCTCCCCAAACCCCGGAGATCCGCTTGCGCTCCCCTTTAACCAATCACCGCAGGTCTAGAGTAAGATGAGTGAGACGACGACCGGCAGACAAGCTCATAGAAGAAACTCCTAGAAGGGACCTGACACAGCAAGTGCAGCACTTGAGCACCTCCTACATCCTCTCAGCCCTCGGCCCCTCCCCTTTCTTGCTGCAGTGTACCAACCACGATCCAGCGACGCACATCACACCCAGGATCAGCTATTAACGCTTTCGTTGCCCCACCATCCTCTGACTGCTTTTCAGCTCCTTCATCTTCTCGTACAACAAGCTCCCCTTTATCTTCGCCATCCCCTCTTCTTCCACCCCAAATGTCCTCCGAAACCCGTCAGCGTTCCCAATCACTCCTTTCGGACGAATTGAGGGCTTCGCTCAAACCCGCTCCAGCACCTGGCACCATGTCTTCGACTCCCGTGGCTGCGTACGTTTCCCTCTCCCAAAACACCACCGCCAGCAAGTTCCTCAACCTCAAGCTAACACACCTTTTAGCGAAGCCAAGACGCTTCCTCCGAAGCCCGCTCATCCAGCCTTCGTCCACTTCCCCATCGCCTTCCTCATCCTCTCAATCGGCCTCGACGTCCTCTACGCCCTGTCCTCCAGCCTCCCCGCCGTTATTACCAACAATCTCCCCTCCAACCCCGAACTCACTCGCGCTAGCTACACTCTCCTCTCCCTCGGTCTCCTCTCCATGGTTCCAGCCGTCACCACGGGTATCGCGCAAGCCAAAGCCGCGATTGACAAGCAGGGCATGTATGAGAAGGATGGCAAGACGATCAAGATGAAGTTCAAGGGCGTGATTGCGCACGCGTTGGCGAATGATTTGGTGCTGGCTGTGTTGACGTACGTGTGGTACTGTCGCCGGAGCGCGGCGAAGGAAAGTCTGGCTGGGAAGCTTGGTGTTGGGTCGATGGGGGGCGCGGCTGCTTACGCGCCGGGTGCGTGGATGGTGGGCGTCGAGGCTGTTATTGGGGGCTTGCTGGTGTTTGCCGCGGGGATTGGAGGGAGTCTGACGTACAACTATGGGTTTGGCATGGCTATTGCGGGCGTGAACAAGAAGGCTGCATAGGGTAGAGTGGAGGGAAGAGTTTAGGGAAGGATGGGGGCGAGTAAGGGACGATGTTGGGTTTGGAAGCTGTAGCAGCGCGTGTGAACGGGAGAAAAGGACTGGGTTGAAAGAGTGCACTGGGCGTCTAGGTCGTGAGGGGTCGGATGGACACGCCACGGTTTCGGTCAAGGTATATCACGTCGACGACAGGGACATATATAGAGCATTCAAAAGCAGTACCTTTTGATACGGCGCCACTACCAAGACCGATGCCCAGAAAATTTGACTGTCAATGCCTGGTCTGATACACTTTGCTGGAGATAACGTACTTCAACGCGTTGCTGTACAGGTAAGGAAGGTTCGCCTTGCTCTTACTGTCTGCTATTGAGACAATGGAGCGCGACATAGTGTCTCCTACGTAGTCCATTGATCAGTCATTCCGCTTTCACCTGCCACCTTTCAACTTCTTCCTGCCTCTCAGCTTATGTTCCACACAGCCTGCGAACAGCATTCGCCCAGAACTTCTTTCACTCGACATGTCGCCAAGCCGTCTTTAAGCCTGCACGGTCTGGTGAGAGGTCATTCTGCGTGATGTGTACGGGCGTCAAGATTTTTGATACTGGAGCGATAATGACGCCACCGCTGTCTTTTACTGATGCTGTCTCGCGACAAGGCAGCCTGCAATCCAACTTGAAAAGGTGAGCCAATCCTCACCGCCGCCGAATCCTTACGGGCCCCTTAACTTCTTCCACTCCTACGTCCGGGCCTAACACCTCCCCTTTCTGAATGACCTCCAAGTCACCACCGTCACGCATCGCCCACGCCACGGCTCGAACCAACGGCATCGCTGCTCGCCAGTCTTTGCAGCCCAGGGCGTGCAAATCCGCCGGGGATAACGCGCGTGCCACTTCCGACGGGCAGAAGGTTTTGGGCGGATGACGGGAGGCGAGGAGGGTCTGGAGGTGGGGTGTTATGGTTGCTTTGGCTTGGCTGTCGACGCTGGTGGTGTTCATCGCGGACTTTGCTTTCAACGAGTTGGCGAAGGTTTGGAGTACGATCTCGCCGTTCATGCGTCACGTGCAATGCTGCTGCTGGTACAGAGCGGATACGCGACGCGTCGACGTTACAGCGCAGCCTCCTGCCGCATCCTGTCGGTGTTGCATTCACAGACGGTCGACGGACTGATGATCGTTCTAACGGAGTCCTGCAGACGGCCGGAAGGGGGGGCAAAAAAGGTGAAAGCACGATTCGAGCTCACGACCTCCACATGACCGATCGTTCCAATCGCCAGTTTCAGGACCCGCCCGTCCCCGAAGCGCAGCGCAAATCTGAAACACCGGGACCACCAGCCGTCAGCCGTCGTCGGACCCTTACGCACAACCTTGTAGCAACCTTGCAACGCGCCGGCTATGTTTAGCAACGGTGCGACCAAGTCCACCTCCAACCGCCACCACCACCACCACCACCACACTCGGGCCTGGGAGTCATTCAATTGCCTTCCGTCCGAACAGCTGGCCGTCGACGAGGGACGAGCAATGGCCGAGGCCGCCCGAGTCACTGTTCAACAACAACTCGACGACCGTTACGACCACCACGACCACCCCCAGCGCGTCCCGCTCGACACCCCTCCAGCGCGTCTACAGCGCTAACCCGAGCAGCACCACCTACATCGACACCGCTAGCACCGTTGACCCGCGCACGTGCGCAGTCTTCCTTTTAACGCGCTCACCACTATGTCGACCCATCCGCGCTCCCCTTCCGGCTCGCGCCCCGCCTCTACCACCACGTCGACTACCCTTAACCTCAATACTCCTCCTAGCGCCCTCGTTCGCGACTTCGCCTACCCGCTCTTCCATCCCCTCCACCATGGTGCGCCGCCGGAGGATCTCTCCGGCACCACTACACCGGGCTCCGACTGGACCAGCAGCCGCCGCCTCTCCGACCCGCAAGATGTTCCCCACCCGTCCTCTACCAGCTCCCACGGCCGCGGCACTTGGACCGCTGGGCCCTGGGGCGGCGACGGCGGCGTGATCTACGACCATCCTTCCGCTCCGTCTGATCCTCACGCTCAAGGCATCGAAAGTCTTCCTTCTACTAGCTTCGACGCCGATGCCGAAGCCGCCGAAGGCAGCGCACAGGGCCGTCGCAAATACCAGCGCAAAAGCCGTAGCTACGGGAACATTGCAGACTTCGAGCGCGGACGTAGACGCAAGAGTGCGGGGTATAGGCGGAGTCGGACGAGTCTGGATGCTGAGGCTGCGAAGAGCGGGGCTGGGGGAGACATGTTCCTCTTTGGCGGCAGTGGAGGAGATCCTGCAGGGCGCGCGTCATTGAGATTGAGTCGTGGGTTTGGAGTGTCGAGCCCCCCAGGCACGACTGCAGCGGATAGCGGCGCTCTAGCACGCAGCAGGTCCCGCAGGAAAGACTCCCACTTCGCCAGCACGCTTCCGAATCGCAGCTTCCACTCCCAACCCCCGACCCATCACGTCCCCACCCTAGAGGATAGTACCATCTACGATGAAGACCTGACCATCCCTCTCGACCTCACGGTCCCGACCTCCTCGGTTTCCAGCCCGCAGCGCACGAGCATGGTGCCAGAGGACGAAGAACTCTACGCCGGTCAGTCGCTGGTGCTGTACGACTTCGTCCCCGAGAATGCCAACGAGCTCCGCTTGCGCGAGGGCCAAGTGATCATGGTTAGTTACCGTCACGGGCAGGGGTGGCTGGTCGCGGAGGATGCGGCGAGTGGAGAGCAAGGGCTAGTGCCGGAAGCGTATGTGAGGTTGTTGAGCGATCTGCCGCATTATAATGTGGAGACGGGACTGTTTGAGGGGGTTGAGGAGGAGGGGAAGGGGGATGGAGGCGAGGGGGTGGAAGTAGTGGGCGTGGGGGATGGCAGTGGGGAAAGAGAGGAGGACAGGGGGAAGGATGATGAGGAGACTGGCTCTGAGACGGACGCAGAGACAGAGACGGAGATTCTTGCTGCGGGGCTAGAGAAGGAGGTGAGGGTTGATAGCGGGCAGTAGCTCGCTCGCTCATTCCCACCTCCACTCCCCTCCAGATGTCTATACCCCGTTCTCCTTTCATATACGTAGCGTCGTTAGTACGACGAGGCAAGCCAGCGTCGTCGGTACGACTAGGTAGCCACTACGGTAGCCCCCTGGGGCATATGCAAATGTTCAAAGACATAAACTCCCCAGCTCACCCGCGCCTACCATGTCCAGAATCAACAGCCCAGAATCGAGCCCTCGTAACGTCCCCCTGTCCCTTATTGCCCTGACAATGTAGATGGAGAGGCTGCGGCCAAGTGTTTGCTCCGTCGACTGAGCGACTTACTTCCTCACCCGCGCCTATCATCTCCAGAATGGATAACCCCTAAATCGAGCTTTCGTAATGTCCTCCTGACCGTGATTGTCCTGGCAATGAGGACTGAGAGGCAATAGCCACTTGGATACTCGACCAACTTGCTGACTTGCTCTCTCATCTGCACCCGCGATCTCTTGAACGAAACACCTAGAATCAACCCCCCGCAATGTCCTCTCGCCCCTTGTTGCACTGGCAACAATGATAGAGAGGCTGTATCCATTTGGCTGCTCGCTCAATTGATCCATATACCTCCGTACCAGGGTCTACTATCTCCCCAGTGGCAACGCCAAATCGAGCCTTCGCAACGTCCTCCCCTCCCTGGATTACCCTAACGATAAGACGGAGAGGCAGTAACTGATAGGGTGCTCGTTCGATTTACTCACCTGTTTCTCGCATGTTCACAGATACCGGCACTAACTAAGTATCCGACAACATGATACAGTGCCTCCGCGAAAGTCTGTCGTTGCAGAGAGAGTGGTGCCGTCGACTCGAGTGGACAGACTTCTGCGGTGGTACTGTATGCAAGCACATAGAAGTTATTCGAAGCGTGTATATCTCCTGTTGTCTCGTGCTGATGCGAGCGAGCTCCTGTGGTCATTCGTCTCGTCAGTGTTGTGGCGCCTTCCATTAACACGTTAACGCTTGAACGCATGCGGAGTATGAATGTCGTTGTAGCGCGGGTATAGCTGGCTGAGTGGTGACCGCACGCCTGACGTCAATGCTGGACGCCCGGTCGTGACAGTAGAATTGAGAGTCGAAGCATGGTCCGTAGCAATCCATCCAGTAAACTCCAACCCAGAGCTGTCGTACCTCCTGCTGCACTGGTGAGACGACGCTGGAAGACTCCTGATTGATCAACACGTGTTCTTCAGCCCAGATGCCGTGAATCGTTACAGCATTCATCTATCCTACAACTTTATCCAACCTACAAATCCTCCTTTACTGCAGATCCGGCAACTTCCTGACATAATGACTTGGGCACTCATACCCACCCGGGTTGTTGTCCAAATACAATTGATGGTACTTCTCAGCATCCCACCACTTCCCCGCAGGCAGAATCTCCGTCACAATGCTGTTCTTCCACCACTGTTCGTTGGCTTTCTTCGTAATCTCCTCGGCGACATTCTTCTGCTCGTCCCCCTCGTAGAAGATGCCAGAGCGGTACTGCGAGCCGGTATCCGGGCCCTGGCGGTTCGACGTAGTGGGGTCGTGCATCTTGTAGAAGTATTCGAGGATGGTGCTGTAGGAAAGCTTGCTGGGGTCGTAAGCTAGCAGGCAGGCTTCGGCGTCTGTTGCGGGTGGTTTGATGGTTAGCGAGGCGATACCACGTCGATTATAAGGCGACGAGAAAGCAAGACTTACGGCCTGTGGCGCCGCTGCAGACAGCGCGATACGACGGTGCATCAGTGTTGCCGCCAATGTATCCTACGCGGGCATCTAGCAGGCCCTTGCCGCCAAAGTCCTTGCGGTACATGTGCTCAATGCCCCAGAAGCAGCCAGCAGCGAGAATGGCGGTCTCGGCGCCTTCGGGAAGCTGAAGAGTAGTTTGGGACGCCTGATCGGGAGCGAAGCGAAGAGTGCTGGAGGTGAAGGGCCGGGTGAGGCGCTGGAAGAGAGAAGTCATGGCGACGGCGCTGAGGATGGTGATGATGAGTAGGAGAAGTTGTGTTGGTCGCTTCAGGGTGGCGGTTGATTTTTTGTTTGGAGGTTGAGATGGTAAGAAGTGGACGGGGCGATCGAGGTTAATGTCGTGTAGATCGTCCATCACGTCGTCGTCGTTCAAGCTTCAGGGACAGAGACCGTCTGATGTCATCACTCTCTGCTCGTCGCCACTTGCCCCTCGGCCACAGCACGGATTCCAAACGATAAACGGGTATGGCACGGAGGTACAAAGACCGTTGACAGTGGAATGATCATAAGAGGGATACTCTACCCTCGCGCAGAATCAATAGATCGTTTATCTGGGATTCTATGCTGCTGATAGGCGTGATGTTTGATCAAGTTCATGACCTCGTCTCCTGCAGACTCTTTGGCCGTCATAATAACCATCTCCCGAAGCAGGTCATCAACAACGAAACACAATGGGTATCTTCGTAACATCATCCTCCACGCAAGTGCCGCAGCACCATCGCTCCAACGCTAATCATAGACACTTTGCACGTATACATTACCCAAATGTACTGCTCTCTTCGATGTCATTTCCAAATCATTCACATCATAATGCATTTACCCTCTCCCCTGCTCATCCGAGTACCCGTGTTTTTCGTATCCATTATATCGTTGCCTCCCACGCCAACTCTGGCGGAATAGCCGCCAGGTGTGGAGGGCTCGGTCTTCGCTCTCCGTCTAAAAAAGCCGCGTCGCTTTTTCTGTGCTGCTTCCGCGAACGCGTTGCGGCTGTGAACGCTGCTCTTGCTTGCATGTCCGAGACCTGGTGCACTGCGCGGCGGAGACGTGGCTGTACTCGCGGCTGGGGGATGCCAGGCGGTGATGGGATGTGCAGCCGATCCCGGCTGTGACAGCAGTGCTGGTAGCGGCACATGATTTGCAGGCTGGTTCGGCGGGAACAGTGAGGCGGAGGCTGCAGAGGCCGCGGCGTTCCGGACGGCTTGCATGTGGGGAGGCAGCCTCCGGGCTCCTGCTGAAAGAGACGACGTCGATGATTCGTCTGAAGACATAGGCCGGAATGAAGACGCTGCGCTTGGTGCGCGCTGCGGTATGCCGTTCGTTTGACCGCTCGAACTGAGGAGTGAGGCGGAGTACCGTTGGCTGACGGTTTGATGCGCTCTGTCGAACGGATTGTTCGGCTGTCCCGGCCCGGCAAGAGGGCTGACGATATTGTCTTCAGGTATCGGGCTACGCATCGTCGGAGTCGGTGAGCGTACGGACCCATTCCTCGCAGTGCCTGACCGAGTCGGCATCCAAGAGCCATTTGTTGGATTCGTGCCGACCGGGCTGACGTTCTCCCAGTCACCAATCAAACTTGGTGGCGGACCATTGCCAAGAGGCGAGACAGCATTACTATACGCTCGTTGTGGACCCCTCGGCATCGAGTTGGACGTATCTGATCTTGGTACGGCAGACGAAGTGCTCCTCGTCGTCGCCGGCTGCAGTGCATTCGTTGCAGCTGCGGCAGATGCTGCTTGCCTGAAAGCTTCTTCACCGTTGAACGTCTCTGCCATGCTTGCGGGAGCTGTAGCAGGGGCATTGGAAGCTGATGCCTGACTCGAACCTGCGCTCGTGATGATAGAAGGTTTCGGCAGAGGCTGCGGCGGGGCGTCCAACCCAGCCATAGCCCGGAACCGACTGGGTAATGGTGCATTCGGCTCCTCGCTGTATTCCGGCAAGGGCAGGAAGTTGCCGGAAGAATCAACACTGACCCGCTCCTGATTACGTTCCTCAAGAGTCTGAAAGCGGTGTATCTGCGCGTTCGTGGCCGCACGTTGCAAGCTGGCGCCGCTCCGAGGGGCACCTTGTACGTACGGTTCGTCGAACGTATCGCCCAATTCACTGGCTTCAAGCAGGTCGGGCAAGGACCTCGCTGCGTCTGATTGCAGCGAATTGATGCTCAAAACGCTGCCTCTGCCAGAACGTAGGCCAGCAGTCGGGGGCACACTGCGTAGCGACCGGTCACGATTGAAGGTCGTTGCCGCTCTGCCAAGTCCAGTCGGTCGCTGACTCAGTCCAGTATTCTTACTTTGGTTCACAGTCCTTCGCCGCACAAGTGCAATTTCATCTGCGTGGTTCACTTGCTCCTCTTCCAGCATCTGCGGCGGGCTTTTCCCCAGAGTCAAACTGAATGTTTGTCCGGGCTGGCCTGCGAACTGCGGGTCAAAATCGAAGAGGATGATGCGGCCGCCCTCCGCGTCATCTACGGCTCCTTCTGACGTGCCCAACTCCACCATTCCCCCTGGGCTGGTCACAATGAGACGCCCCCGTACCTGCGTCTGATTATGTAAAGGTGCCGGTAGAGATGCTGAGCTGTACATCCAGCGTACTTCGTTGAACGGACAGCCGTAACCCTCGTCCAACTCATGATCGATCGAATGAGCTTCCACAGTCGTCCCATCGTCGTCCACCTGATGAGGGACAATGTACAGCCTGATAGTCCTATCATTAACAATCATTGCCACTGTGTCCCCGTGCTCATCGATAGCCGGACAGCTATGTATTGCGGCTCCCAGGCCACCACATGTCGAAAGCGGTGGCGAGATGACGACTGGAAAGTCGACGTTGCCGTACTGCATGTCTGAGATGTTTAGGATGCCGAAAGTGTCTGCGAGGCCATTCCACGAAAACACTCGATCGTTGCAAGACGCTCTGTTTTCACGCATGAAGGCCGTATGACTGCTGTTGCGGACGTTCTCCGGATGCAGCAACTCTGAGCACCAAGCTTCTTTAAGCTCGTCATGGGTTGGTATCCCGCTTGGGGCCGCTGGGAATACCGGCACTGACACCACCACCGTGGAACTAACGTTGATCCTCGTCGTCGTCCCCAGCAAAGCCGAGCCGTCCTCAGAGAAAGCTAATCGATCCATCTTGACGCTTCTGACAGCTCGTCGGTCCGTCGGCAAGGCACTCGCAGCCAGGCTGAAAATCTCGACGCCACCTTCGTATGCTGCAGCTAGAAGGCCACCGGTTGCAGCGAGAGCTATGCAATTGGTTGGGAAGTCTGTCTTGATCGTCCGCGTTCTCCTAAGCCGCTGACGACCAAGGCCGTAGATGTTGATCGTGTGCGAGTCTGCAAGAATGGCCAAGACGTGGCCCTCGTCCACAATCTCGACAGCTAATGGTCTTCTCTTGAGCGCATAATCTTGGCTGATACCAACGGGTAGTGCTGCCGTCTGTAGCACGTATAATCGTGCACTGTTGTATGCTGCAATCCTCCGACCTCCAGGCGAGATGCTGAAACCAAAAGCTTCCCCCCCAGGAAAGCCTGCAGAAGCAGTTGCAACCTCCGAGACTAGCTTGATGATGTGGATTCGAGGGCGGTTCGGCTCGTCATCCAGTAGTGATTGCCAGCTGTAACGCACTCGGTCCTTGTTATGTGGAGTGTGCGTGGATGTGTTGTACAGACTCGACGCGCGGGACGCACTTCTTGGAGGTGGCAACGTGCTTTGCATTAAAGACGAGCCTCTGGCATGACCATTCGTCATCGGCACGGTCTGATTGACCCTGGGCGTTGTGGGCGAGTGTGGGCGATGTGCCGCTTCAGCTTCGGACGCAGTAGGGATAGCAACCTCGTCGGGATGTTGCTGCTCATGATCTAGAGGAAATTGATCGTGCCTTGGACTAGAGAGCCCGGAGCTCACATCGGTTGCTGGAGATACTGTGCGCTCGAAGTGATATCGATTTGGTGATCGTTGTGGCGCGGAAAAGTTTGCGAATCGCGGAGACTGTGCCAGCAGCGGTGAAGGTTGCTGGTTCCACGCTGCTTGCTGGCGCTCATTCTCCAGATGGTTGCGCGAAGTCGAGTCAAAGGTGGGAGTTTCCTCACCCCTGTGAGCCTGCGATGCTGCTGGAATGTCACTCACACCTAGTGGGGATATATTCGGTCGCTCAATCGATCCAAAACCATTTGTCTGCGGTGAGAACTCGATAGTCCGCTCCATAATATCTTCTGACTCTTGTGGCTCACTCACTTCGTCCTCATCAATATCACTAACGTCCCCCTCTGGAAAATCCAAAGCGGACGAGATGTCCTCGCTTTTCCTCATGACCGCCGCGCTATGAACCCTAGTCAAGCCGTTTTCTCCGCCGCCTTCGTGTTCTGAGCCGGCTGTCTTCCCTCCTGCCGAACTCACGCGCCTCTTCGCAGCTAAGGGCCAATTCGGCCGTTCATATAGCCCCGTCCCATCCATCTCATTGATCCGCCCCAGGCTGACCCCTCGCTCATCCTCCGCCATTCTGTCTCTTGTGCTGTTCCATCTCTCAATCATAGAGCCATGGCTTCGAACTGCATTCGTGCCTGAAGAGAAGGTAGAGACAGGCATTCTTCCGCTGCCCTACTCAGTCCGGAGATTCGGCTCGCGTGAGGACCCGTGGTCCACAGCGAGCACGAAGAGCTTGGCGATAGCGCTATGAGATATTGGCCTCGGTACTGCCGGCACGTTGCAGTCTATGCTGCTTCAAACTTGGACAATCTCGTACCCAGCGCGAGGCGCGTGAGACGTGCCCCCACTAGCAGAGGCGTGCCCCGGCTGAGCCGAATGATGTGAGCACGCAGGGCCTCTGCAATGCCGCATCTTCCGAGTCCGGCCAACAGCAACTTACCCTCGTCGTCTTCTTCGACAATCCGAGTTGAAGTGACAAGGGTGCAACTGAAGCTCGTCAAGAGAGGAAGACACTCCCATGACTCGTTCCCGGAATTGCATCAGACTCCATTCGAGATACTATACTAAAATTAGCGTGTGCGGAGTGTCTTACATGAGCCGGGTGCGCGACGTGCCGGCCGTTTGGTGCCAGTTGAAGCTTATTGGTACAGCATAGGAACACACCATGCGGCGCAGGAAAGCAAACGTGACCTGATGCGGATGAACAAAGCTTTACAGAGTCAATGGCCAGAAAGAAGTAAGGCAATGTATGAAACAGAATTGACAATGTACGCTACTACATAGCGCACGGCCGTTGCCTCCGATTACTTTGAACTCATCTATCGTGTTTTCTCCCTTTCGTGCGGCCGCGCTGGCGGCAGACACGCTTCACATTGCATAGCAGTCAGACTGACAATTACTCTCTTGGTCTCCCCCCTGACCGAGCCCCCTCCTATATCGCCCCATTGGAATCTGGAAGGCCCGCGTCCCCACGCCGGCCACGCGCCATGCGATGGTAGCCACACCATGCACACTCTTGCAGGTGCTTATCGGTCTCTGGCCAATCTTTGGTATTGCCTGAAGGTAGGATGGCACTCATGTAGCCCAAGTACTTGCGCGTGCATAGAAATGGCTGGACTGATGCCACCGTCCGGCCGATTTGTACGAATCCTCCACGGTCAACGACGCGCCTTCCCTGGCCTGTTCAATGCCGGCCAGAAACGATCTCAGACCTTGCTCAGAGCGCTCGTAGGCGAGCTGGCGGCTGTAGTCGCTGACTATGGTGAATGTGGAGAGCGGCGCCTTGCGGCCGGTGTCGCGGAACTTCAGTGTAATCTTGGGACTTCCTTCTTCGTACGAGAAGGTGGCATGGGCGGAGAAGTTATGGCTGAGAAAGCTCAGACTGCGCAGCCGAGCCGCGTTCTCATCACCCATGGCTTCGACCCAGTTCTCGTATATGGTGGGTGGCGTCCAATACAAAGGGTAGTCATCGTGCTTATCTCCTCGCAGATCGAACAAAAACTTGTTTGTGCCGTAGAATACGTCCAAGATCTCGTTACGAAAGCACTGCGAGACGCGAGACATACTTGGCGGGAGAGGAGAGATGTTGTATCCGCCATCGGTGGCTTGCTCGTTGTTGGGGGAAATTGCCGTGATGTCGATCCAGGCGACTCTTGGGGCGCGCGCGTGGATCACGTCGCGCAGTTCTTGCGGCAGATTCGAGAAAGGGTTGCCCATCTCGCCGACGATGCAGGCTGTCGGACTGTTGGGGGGGCGTTGTGGTGGCTGTGAGATGTGTGTCTTCGTCTTGGGATCGTGTTGTCAAAGCAGTGAGGTTATGACCGGTTCAGTCTCGTGACGAAGAAATTTGCTTACCGCAACGCTCAGCTTGAGCTGGTCGTTCTTTCCTCCGCAATCACTCCTATGACACAAAAACTATACCCCTTCATCGATCGAAACTCAAGCGGCAACACGCTCTTTCCTCCAGTTTGAACCTACCTACTCTGCCATACCAGGGCAGCGAAACAACCCTACAAAGACCAGCATCCGACTCACTTCCCCTGATACACAACCCTCCGTCCTCGCAAACCTCAAAACCCACATCTCCTCCCCTCTCTTGCTCCTCTATCTCCCTAACCAAACGTAGAATCCGGCCCCAAAGGTCTCGCTCTCATCCTCATAATGCGGAAACGCGACCAACGATATTTCCAAGTCCAGCGGCTTAACCAAACAAGTTCTATCCGCAATCTACCCCTGCGTCCCGATCAAGGTCGTCTTGAACACATCATCATACTGCACCGAATCTTCCAACTTGCTATCCGCACACATGCCCGCTTTGTTCCAGCCGTTGACAGCGAACTTCACCTGGTCTTCTCTCTCAGCTTTCTTGGCTCACGCGCGCACGTAGACGATTTGTTTCTGAAAGCCCTCAAGGGTGTTGCCGTTGGTGAAGCAGCATCCAATGACCTGCGTAGCGTCCTGCTTGGCGTCATCACTGTTCCCGTCTTGGAATACCTCTGGAGGCGGACGTGCAGGAGAGGAGGGTGTGAGAGAGGAGAATGTAGGGGTTCGGGAGAGCGGTTTGGGTCTGAGAGGGTAGTCGTGGAATTGGTAGAAGTCGCTTCGAAGGAGAATTTCTCGCTCGTCCAGATGCCTTTGAGGCAGGCGATGAACTCGCGGGAACTGCGGCAGCGCTCGGAATGGTCCAGCCACCATTGGCCTATGGAGTGGAACTGTAGTCGTTGTTAGTATGCGGTCGATCGAATTTCTGGTCTTTGTGGTGAGATCACTTACCCCTGCCTTGACCCAGCTCGACACGATACTGACAGCGATCTGTCCGTTACCTGTGACTATCGATGCTAACCATTTGCTTCGCTGCCACAGCCGGGTCCCACGGGCCAGGCAGCAACGCAGCAATCACCTTCAGCTTCTCTGTCGCCTTGTAGGGCCTGACTGAAGCTGACAGACTTGTGCTGGTTCTCGGCGCCGTAACCAGCTATGGAACGGATTTACGAGAGGACGTACTCGAAGCCGTATTTCTCCAGTCTTTGGGCGTAGTAGATGTCACGATCTTAGGATGTGCGTTGTGGGACTTTTAAAGATCACGAGGTCGTCTGGAACGTTAGGGACCCAGGAGGCGAATCTGAGCTGTGAAGGGTTGGAGTTGAGGCGGTCGCGGTATGCCAGATTTTCTGTGGTTTGGCCCGTACCGTTAATGCCGTAAGCTGTTGTAAGCCATTGTTGAATGAGCAGAGGAAATTTTATTGTTAGTGTTGTTGTCTTTGCCCTCCGGCACAACAATGCACTTTTCGCGGACCAGTCCCTGCGCGCAGGCGGTCCAGAGCATCGTTGATGCCAGCCAAGCCTCCTTCAGCTGCCTCGATCTCGGGAAGCTTGAGGGATCGTGAGATTAAAAGCTCTTCGTTCCACTCCATCAGAGCCTCTCCGATCTCTGGACATCCGTGAAACAGCTTGATAGGCACCCGGTGATGCGTGACGCCGGCTTTGCTTTCCTTTGGCATGCCAGTGAGGCCTAAGAGATGCGACCGCTAGTTAGCAGCCATGTTTTGCAAGGCCTGCTGCAGATGCCCAGCACTCTCCTTGCCAGCGCAGTCCGAGGAAAACCTCAACTTCTCTCCAGTCGCAGCCCGCAAGATCTCCACTGGGCGAGCAGTGTCATACTTGTCGACCATAAAGTCAGCACCAAGCTCGCTAAGCCGCTTTCCGCCCTTCGTAAGATCTGCGACGCAAGCAATCTTCATGCGGGCCAGCTTGGCCAGCTGCAGTGCAAACTGTCCCGTGCTACTGTTCGCGCCCCAGATGGCAAGCCAGTCGCCAAGTCGTGGTCGCTCAGAGGCCAGATCGCTACTAGAGCATTCCTCTCGGATATCCCCCCGCACATCTCAGTGGTCAATCCCACGTACAATGATCAAGGTTTCAGGTCCTCGAGAGCCATCACAAGAGCTGAAGTCCACGCCAAAGCTAACACCAGGGGATACTGCAGCGGCGACACAAGCCACACCAAGCGCGGCACCCTCTTTGACGCCAGCCGTCTGCGGTATCCGCGCGACGTTATAATCCGTGGTCGCGACATACTCCTGATAGGTCGCCTTCCTTACATCACAACAGTCCGTCGGAGGTTCAAAAACCACATCCCCTGCCGGATCCGGCTGCCTACCATGCCAGCAAAGTCTGCGCCGTTGATCCAGGGATAGCTAGGCTGGCCGAAGCCGAAATCGGCGGCTTGCCAGTCGACGGTAAAGAGGCCGATGGCAAGGACTTGTTCTAGGATTTTGCGGTCGCCATGAAGTTCCGGGGTGGCTCGGGCGCGCTCGAGGGAGTATCTCTGACAAGGACCGTGGAGGAGGAGGAGGAGGAGGAGGTCGTCTTGCTAGGGGATGGTGAGATCCAGAATTCTTCGCGGGCCGAGTTGTGTTCGTGGTCACGCTTTGGGGTGATGCCGTTCGTGAAGTGGTTGAGGATGCTGTTGGTGAAGCCGTCAAATGATTCAAGTTTGTGACTGCGGTGAGAGTCGCCGTACATCCCGTCTGTGATGCCGTTGAGGGAGGCGAAACTTCTGGCATTTACTGTCTCATGCTTCTTTGCTCGGCCACGTCCCTCCTCGGGACGGAGCAACCAGAATGGCGAAGAAGATATCACGGACGGCATACTTCGTAGCACGCTTGCAATGAAGATGAGCAAGACGACACAAGCAAGAAGACACAGGCAAGAAGAGAGGAAGGGGAAGCACTGAAAGAAACTGACGTAGCCCATAAGGTGAAATTGACACGCATGAGAAGAAGATGCGTGGTCCATGGTGTGATCGAGACTACCCAAGATGTATTATACCTAAGTACCTACCGGAACAGCTTCTGCGTAGACGAGCCGTGAAAAGCTTGATGGCTGATTCGCTCGAGACGTACCTTGAGAGTCGACGAGTAGAGCACTGATTGGCAAAACCTCCTGCTGCTTGAGCGTACTTGTTGTCGTCGACCATGGACGGAACCGCTGCGAGAGTAGGACCTTCCTGCTTTCGCGCCTTCCCAAGGCTCGAAGACGTGCAATGCCGATTGATGATTAGACCAATAACGCTTCTTCGTCTCCGATATGCCCAAGCCCTGTAAGTAGGCAGCTCAGCTAGGCAGCCCTTCGGGGCTTTCAAGCTTTGCTCGATTGTTCACTCTTTTTACTCACAGGTCAGCCAACCTCCCTGGCCTCGGTATCCCATCCCTACTGCCATTCTTCCAAGTCGCGCGCATATCTCACGTCGTGCATCGTACGTCTCTCAGTCCCGCCCGGTACATACACGAGGAGTCGACGTCTCGTGTCATCGCAGGTGTGCTAGCATTGCTGCCCAGATATCCGGTAACTACTTGCTTTCTGTCTCTTCTCAACCTACCCGAGCTCTTCTACGGGCTTCTTTATAGTGATTGATTTCGGGAGGGTCCGCGGTTCGTGACTAAGTAAAAGAAGGGCCAAATAAATCGAGGAAATTGGATCGATGGGCAAGAACTGAATCGTGCCTCTGTGCTGCTGCTTGCGGGAGGATCCGCTGCTGTGAGACGTGCTTTGTCGTAACGTTTAAAGCTTGCGCTATGCGAGCAGTCAAGGCGGCAGGAGCGGACTTGTCGATAGGAGATAGGCTATTCATAAGGGCGGCAACAGCCCATAGTAGGAGATCGAAGGACACAGTCCACACTCACCAGTATCGACAGCCATGATCGTAAAGTTGTCCTCTGTACACTGCATAACATCAACCCACCATGCCTCCACCTCACCTCCCACCCCCATCAGCCCCCCTCCTTCCCATCATAAACAAACCCCACAACCTTCCTCCCGACCTTCCTCGGCGGCGGAATAACCACATGCTCAAACCCGCCACCTGCACCTCGCCCGCCCTCCTTCACCCCTCTAGCCAACTCCCTCACAACCTCAACCATCTCCCTCTGCCCGGCCATCAACTCCCTAACCTGCGAACTCATCGCCTCAAGCCGACTCTCCTGCTGCCCTACAAACCCCACCAACCCCCTTACCTGCTCCGACGTCTCCGCAACCGCTACATGCATCTTCTCCCGCGTGGTGCTATGCGAGGAGGCGAGACGCGAGACATGCTGCGCGTTGGCTTCGGTGATGGCTTGGATGCGGCTAAGGTGGCTTGTGAGGGCTGAGATAAGGAATTTGGGGTCACCGGCGCCGGGGGCGGAGTTGTCCGTTTGGGCTGTTGGTGGGATTGTGATTTGCCGCTCGAGTGAGGCGTGGATGCGGTTGAGGCGTTCGGTGAGGGGGGTGAGATCAATCTCCGTGCTTGGAGGTGGGAGGCGCGCGGGAGTTTGTTGTTGGTTTTCGACGAGGGTGGAGAGGTGGGTGGTGAGGGCGTCGAACTTTTCTGTTAGCGAGGCGAGGTCTACGGGCGTCGGCTCTTCGTCGTCCTCGGAGGATGCGCGCGTGGTCACGAAGGCTTGCCATTGCTCTGCGTTGAACTCGGTCCATTCGCGTAGACTTTCTAGGTGCTCGTTTACGCCGTCCAGCCTTTCGACTAGAGTGCTGACATCCAGTCCTTGTGTATTGTTGTTCCCTCCGAGCGAGGCTTGCAGCTCATTCTGCTTCTGAATAAGTTGCCGTAGCTGGCCGTCCACGCTCTGGCTTTCATTTCTAACATTCTTCAGATGCTCGATCAAGCCGTCAAACTTTTCAACCAAAGGGCTCAACTCGATTTTACTCCCTGCTTCAACAGCTAGACGAGTAGCATTCTGAGCTTCTAACAACGGCCTGAGGTCAATCTGCCGCTGTTCTCGAGCCTGGACATTGCCTTCCTCGATGGCGTTGTAGATCTGCTCCAGGTGCTCGCCTAGGGGAGCAAGAGACCTCTCGGCCGTACGGCCTACTCCATTAGTTCCAGATCCAAGATGACTATCGCCATTCCTGTCACTGCTAGCCGAGCCTATCGCATCCTCACTACCGCTAGCAAAGCCAACGAGAGCTTTCATATGGTCGGATTGCTGCTCGATGGCACCATGAATCTTTTCCAGATGGTCCGTCAGGGGCAGAAGGTCAGACCGCTGTAACTGCGATGGAGGTGTATCTTTGCCTCCAACAGGCAATGCTGCCTTCGATTCACGGCCCACGCCTTCATCTAAGAGGGCCTTGATAAGAGCGGAATTCTGCTCGACAGCTTCTTGCACCTTCTCCAGCCGGTCTGTCAGAGGCGAAAAGTCGATATGCACGGGCTGCTGCTGGGTTTGGTGTCGCTCTATGCCGTCTTTGCGTTCAGTAAGGCTCTGCTCCATAAGAGACTGGATCCTGTCAAGATGGGAGGAGAGCTGCGACAGATCCAACTGATCTTTCTTGCGCTGCGAGTTCAGCTCCTCCAACTCCGTCTGCATCTCCTTGTCGCTCTCCAGCTGCCTCGTTGCTAACCTCTCAGCCGAATCCGAGTTCCTCGCAAGCGAGTCATTGATCTTCTCCAAATACGAAGACAGCTCGTTCAGATCAAACGCATCTCCAACGCCGCCATGCCTCCCCTCTTTACCCTGCTGCGTGTTCTCAACCAACGCGACGACTTGCTCTGTATTCCTCTCCACAGCCCCTAGCATTCTGTCAAACCTCTGTTCCAGCCTCCCCATCTCCCCCTTCACCTCCCGCGTCTCCTTCCGTACTTCCCTGAACTCGGGACTCGCCGGCGCACTGCCGCCTAGCAAATGTCCCTTTGCATCTTGAACGGGTATAATACCTTGCGCAGCCCCGCCCAGCCTGTCTTGGTTCGTATCCGAGAAGGAAATGTACATCCACTTGCTCTTCAGATGCGCAAAGTTAGGATTCTTCCACGCTTTAGATAGCAGATCAGGATCCTTGAAGCTGAACAGCTGCGGGCCGGGGCGGGTGCAGTCGTGGAAGTGCTCTTGCAGCAAGCTCCACCATTCATTCGCTATATTGGCGCTGGCGAAGGTGAGCAGATATCGCGACTGGAGGTCATCGCCCTGCAAACAAGGTCAGCATGCCAGCACCGTGGCATCGGGTCGCTGCAGTACCGGTGTCATACCCTTCTAGCGTAGGCGTAAAATAGATTGGCACTCCCATCTTCTACCTCCCCCTCCCCACCTGTGCCGTTGGTATCCAGTCTTGCGCTCATCAATAAAGGCTGACTCAGCGGTCGCGGCGTCGAGGGCGCGACCGGCGGGCGTCTCTGTTGTTCATGTAGTGTCGGGGTTGCAGGCCTCGATGTCCTCGGCGTGGTGGGGAGAGGTGAGAGCGGAGTCCCAGCCTTCGCAGCATCATCATTCCCAGCCCGCCCTGCGACTATAGCGGGAGCGGGAGCTGGAGCTGGAGCTGCAGCTTGTGACACTGACGCAAGCCGCCGCCGCTGCTGCTGGGTCTGGGCCTGCCCGCTCGGGAGGCTATTAAGGTTGCCGGTGGTGCACCGTCGCTTGGGCGAGAGCCAAGACTTGTCTCGTCGGATGCTCATGACCGGCATCGGCATGATGCTTTGACCAGCAAGTCGTCGAAGGGTGATGGCTCGCGCGGTGTTGCGTGATGAGCCTCCCGATACGGCGGAGGCATTTCTTGGCGACGACGAGGTCTGCGCATTGTGCGACTCATGGTCACGCTCTCTAGGACGGCAGGGCCAGCACGCGAACAGTGGTAGAGCCGGCCGCTTTGGTGACGTCAAGGTGAGATTTGACCAGGATCGCGATTCGGTTGTCTACCGAGACAGTACATGTAGCGACGACAGCGGTGATCCATGTCGTCAAGGCAAGGTACCATGTCTTCAACTATTCATAGATCATGACCTCTCGACCCTTCAATCGACGGAGACCTAGGTCGCTCACCCATACCACCGCTGTCTTCCAAGCATCGACGTCGACACAATGGACCTCATGGCTGACCACGAGGAATGCATCACAGAGGCAAGACACTGCAACATACAGGGCAGACGTCTATCAAGGTAAAAACAAAACCTCTCGACCCTTCAATCGACGGAGACCTAGGTCGCTCACCCATACCACCGCTGTCTTCCAAGCATCGACGTCGACACAATGGACCTCATGGCTGACCACGAGGAATGCATCACAGAGGCAAGACACTGCAACATACAGGGCAGACGTCTATCAAGGTAAAAACAAAACCTCTCGACCCTTCAATCGACGGAGACCTAGGTCGCTCACCCATACCACCGCTGTCTTCCAAGCATCGACGTCGACACAATGGACCTCATGGCTGACCACGAGGAATGCATCACAGAGGCAAGACACTGCAACATACAGGGCAGACGTCTATCAAGGTAAAAACAAAACCTCTCGACCCTTCAATCGACGGAGACCTAGGTCGCTCACCCATACCACCGCTGTCTTCCAAGCATCGACGTCGACACAATGGACCTCATGGCTGACCACGAGGAATGCATCACAGAGGCAAGACACTGCAACATACAGGGCAGACGTCTATCAAGGTAAAAACAAAACGTCTTCATACTAACGTCTATATGACTAAAGTCCCGGCGAGGATCCCCTCAAGCCATCTGGATATTCACTTTAAGAAAAACTCTTTGTAAGAAAAGTCCACGCTGCTGACGCGTCTTTCCTTATTCCCCCATTCGAGTTCTCTCATTCTTCCCTCCCCTATTCCCCTTCTTACCCAGCCTCTTACCACCAATCCCGCCCGTCCTGCGGACAGTCCATCATCTTCGACCCCATTGGCTTCGACTCAGCCGACCCAGCATAGCACACCGGCCCATGCCCCCTCCGGCTCTGGACGTGGGCATGGAGATTCTTCTGGAAGTCTCGGAGCCCTTCCATCCCACCATGCATAGCTATATCCAGCAACGCTCCGACCTCACCAAACGCTCTCGCGGTCTCCGAACACGACGGCAGATCGCGGACGTGCTTGATGTTGGCGGTGTCGGCGGCGTCAGTGGTATTAGTGGTCTCAACACGACCAGACACGCAGAATTTGCGGTGGGGGCTGTGCTGAAGAACATTGGCGGCTTCGAGGACGCGGGCTGAGTGGTCCATGCGCGCTGAGTGGTCGAAACGCTTCTCCACGGCATGAGGACCGGTTCCGGCAGGCAGGGATTCATCGACGCTCAGTGGCGGCAAGGTCAGGACAGGGCGAGGCAGGTGGTCTTTCAACCACTCGCAAGTCGCGAGATCCTCGTAGCCCTTCGGTTTGGGGCCTCTAGCCTCGGGCCAACAGATGGGCTGGAAGACACCGTCGAAGTAGTATCTCGGGACGCCAGCCATCGGCCGAAAATCGACAAGCGACGAAGCAGCCTCCTCCGCTACGGAGGTGTCTTTCTTGGAAGCGGAGGCGTCGGCAGCGGCGTTTCCACCAGTGCTGTCTCGCTTCTTATCCCCGCAGAAACGATCATCGGTCCAGTGGATGTCGCAGTCACGGTCAACCAACACCGCCGGTCCAGGTCCGTCCACCAAAGGCACCAGAGGCCCAGTCCCCAGAGGCCCGTACCAAGGGATCTGCAGACGATGGTCCAATACCTCGGCCTCCGCACCCTCTGCTGCCTCGGAGATACCAGCATCATCGTCAGCACCGCTCCAAGTCGGACCACCTCCGTCATCCTTGCGCTCCCTTGGGTCTGGAGTCCCCACTGGCCACATCAACCCGTCAGCCACGTTGATGCTAGGGGTCGCGGCGCCGAGTGCAGGCGCTGTCGTCGGCAAGAAAGTGTGGATGGTAACGTCCGGGTCGTCGGCGACGTCACGCTCGGCGACAGCGATTCTACGGGTTGGCGCGGGCGTTGGCAGGAAAGTACGAATGGTGAAGCCCTCGTCATCGTCGGTATCGCGCTTAGCGACGGCAACACCGCGGGCAGGAGTCGGGGTGGGCAGAAAAGTGCGAATAGTGAAGCCCTCGTCATCGTCGGTATCGCGCTCAGCGACGGCAACACCGCGGGCAGGGGTCGGGGTAGGCAAGAAAGTACGGATAGTGAAGCCCTCGTCGTCGTCGTCGGTATCGCGCCTAGCGACGGCAGGAGCTTCAACGGCGAGGGGGTCGACGAGGGGCGGGAAACCAAGAGGGACAGCACGAACTTCGACCCCACCATCTGCGGCGATCTTGGGGGCAGTGGTCGGGTAGGGGTCTTGCAAGGGCAGGAGTCCGAGCGGGATCCCGCGGACTTCCACGCCTGCTTCGGCAGCTGTTGGGGAGGCGGGGAGGATAGGGGCGGCGGTTGCGAGACCGAGGAGAGCCACGGCGGCGGAGAGGAGCGCGGTGGTGTACATCTTGGATGATGTGAGATTCGGCAATGTAAAGTCTTGATCTGATCGATGTGTCAGATAGACTGAACTTCCTCCAGTTCGTGAAAGAGAAAATGAAGAGGGAGGTGAGAAAGGGCAGCTGACCACCGCTCTTTTATGTCTTTCCGTCAGTGGGCTACTTGGGCAGCGAGAGCAAGAGGTTGAGAGTTCAGGACTCCATCTCATAGATCTTGAAAGGTGATTCTGATGTCAAGATGCGCAATACATGAGCTCAGGACCACTCGAACGCAGACAGAGACATGTTTGAACATTGGATAAATATCTGCATTGCGCGACTCTTTCTAGCATCTTATGAGCACGACAAGTTACCATATGGCTCTAGGGGACCCCAACAACCCGAGACGCTGGTGGTTTAACCACGTCGCCGGGATCAACGAGTAGACTTCCTGCAAGCTCACCTCCGCTCTGGGGGGCGGATGCCTCCGTACACGTGTCTCGAGGTTGGGGATACGTGAGGTCGTAGTGAGCAGTCTGGCAGCCGAATCCAGCTTGCCACAAAGCCCCTGCTCTCTTGAGCTACTCATCACAGAAACGACGGGACGGACAAAAGTCCCTCAAATGAAACAAATACCTTATACAAGTCATGAGCTCAAATCAACACATACTCCAGCAGAGCCCGCAAATATGACGTACTAGTATTGTAAACCACTATACATCCAACGTGTGCCAACCACTATATATACCGGAAAAAGAATATCAAAACCAGCCGACGCCTCGCTAATCGTCACCCATCCAGCGTCTTCCTGTTCTACCATTTCCAATCCAACCCTATCCTATTCCAGACCTGAGGCCACGCCAACCCGACCCAAAGGAAAATCCCTAAGGAAAAGGAAACGAACCTCATCATGCCATCGTGAATTCCCATCCCAAACTTTTGAGTTCGTCGTTCCCCTTAAAGAAGGGAGACCTTTAACCTTCCCGCCCAAAATCGTCTTCAAGATGTGACCTCCCCGGCGGCGTCCGGCCAAAAATCTCCGCGCTAGTCCCATGCATGGCAGCACTCGCGCCGAAACTGTTCCGGCTGATGCTGTCGCCCGCGCGATGACGACTAACGCTTGAATAGCTCGACGGACGCTCGTCTTCAGGAGAAGCTTCGCCCGAGTCGAAACCCTCAAAAACATCACCCTGCTGCTGTTGTTGGTCCAGCAAGTCAGGAGCGATATCCGAGACGTCTTGAGAGGGCGTGCGGCGGGAGCTGCGACGCGGAAGAGGGGGCCCGGTGTGCTGACGCTGAGTTGCGTGGGTCGGGCGGTCGTGGTTCCAGGATAGGCCGTCGACGGCGCGAAGCCAGTCATGGTTGCCGCTTGTGGGGTTGTTGTCGAGGTGGTGGAGGTACTCGCTGCGGCGGGAGTTGAAGCGGGAGGGCAGGTCGAGGCGGCCGCCTGCGTCGATTGGGCCGAGCGAGGGTGCTTCGGAGGGTCGGGGCTGCATAGAGCCTACTGAGGAAAGGCGGCGCTCGTAGTCGCTTTCGGTTTCCACGCTGGGCTTGAGCGACGGCGAGCGTTCGTATTCCGTGTCTTGTGTGTAGTAAGGCCCGTCGGTGGTCCAGCCGTGCTGCTGCTCAGCCGACTGGCGTGTGGCTCTATCAGCCACGTCCCTGGCGTCGTCAATGCCGAAATTGAAGTCGTGCGCTAGACCTCCGTGCTTATCGCTGGCCGAGCTACTGCTGGTCGACCTCTTGGCGCCGGCGGCAGTCTGACCATCGCCATGCTGCCCAGGAGGACTGTCTCGGTATCGATCCTGGCTCATCGTAGGATCGTTCTGCAGCTCCAAGCCTTCATCCTGCTTTTGCGCTTGTTGAAACTCCTTGGGGAGTCGCGAGCTCCTGACCACTTCAAACCCTTTGCTAGGCTCCTTTTGCTGCTTGCCTTTCATACCGAACTTGAGCTTCGTGAACCAGCTCTGTGCATTCGCTGCTGGGCCTTCCGGGTCCGCGGGTCCTGTCTTGAGTTTCCGCGTCGGTTGATCGGAGAGCGCAGCGCCTCTGTAATACTGGTCGACTTCGCGAACAGCATAGTCAGTCCGTGGGTTACCAGGGTCACCGTTGTTGTGGTCGCTGTCGCGGAAGTACGCGGGAGCGGGCGAGTCGCGGCCATAGAAGGCACTGTCGTAGCTAGGGTCGCGTGGATGGCTGGTCGGTGCACCCTCTGGCGAGTCCTTGTACGGGAACTCGACGCTCGCAGTACTTTGCCTGGTCTTGGCGCCCGGCGTCACAGGCTCCAGAGGGTTCGTGGTCCGTCTGACTCTTGGAGGCCGGTAGTACCCATCAGCCCTTTCTGCTTCCGTTTGGACGTTCAGCACAGGCTTCATGCCTAGTCCAGCCGCGCCGGGCATATACGTAAACGCCGCCTGCGCATTATCCGTGTCCACGCTCGGTGAAGACACAAAGTCTCCTCCATTGCTGAACTGCTCAAAGCCACTCATGCGATGCACACTCGGCGCGCCGCCCGACCCAATCTGATTCAGAAGCTGCTGGCTGCTAGCGGACATACTTCTCGAACGTCCACCATGGTAGTTACTTCTGGCATCAGTGTCTTGCAAAATTGCCGCGTCACTCGTCATGCTCGCTCTATCGCCTGTTGGGCGATCACGTCGCTTCTTCAGCATGCGCAGATTCAAGATACTACCTCGAATTGCGCCAGTCTGAGCATCACCTGCGACACCGAAGGAGCGCGCAATGACCTCGAACAACGTCTGCGCTGCGTTGAGGAAGAATCCAAAAACGAGCACGCAAGCATGGATGAGCAAGACAGCATATGCTATCCAGCCTTTTGTAGCTGTAGCGACGCCGAGCGTTGGTACGAACGCAATCGAGAGCAAAATGGTGATCAGCCTCGCAATGGCAAAGAAGGTGTGATAGGCGTTCATGCTCGTCTGATTCTGAAAGGGCCGGAAGCCGTTGAGCGTGAGGATCAGGATGACCTCGCAGATGGCAAGCACGATAATCTGCGCGATGCCGCTGGGCTGGATAGCGCCAAGCGCCACGCCACGCATGAACGTGATGAAAACCGGTACAAGCGCGAAGGGGGCGGCGCTATCGCTGTACGTGTTGTACAGCGGTCCATAGAGCAGAACGGTGGGCATGTCGTCGAACAGAATCGTGCGTGGTTTTGTGGTGAAGATGACTCGGAAGATCCAGCCGCCCCCTACTACCATGATCACCACCAGAATCACAGCGCAAACCACGACGCTGACGGGTGATCGCGGCGCTATGACGAGCTGGAACAAACTTATTGCCACGATCGGTAGGATGAAGTAGTTGAACATCAGCCGGACCATGTTGCCCAGCGTGAACGGGACGTTCTTGGATTGCAGGTCTTCTTCTTGGGTGTCCGTAATCTTGTGATAGAGCCACCGACCAGCAAAGCCTAGCTGGCAGGCCAAGCCAACGATGCCGGCAATGACTAGCAGCCAGATGGCCATGCACGCCCAGATGTCTTCAGTGTCTTCCATGCCGATAAGTTGGCTCATGGCCGTCATGCCGTACGTGCCATTGTACTTGTAGATTCCGTCGACTGGATTTGGCGTACCATTGCCATGACTGACAAAGCTCTCGTTGAACAGCAACAGGGACCAACTCGTCTGGCTCACGGCGGGCTGATAGAAGCCCGGATATTGTAGCGACAGCGCTCCTGTGAGTGTGATGAACTGAATGTACTGAAGGCAATCGCCGAAGCCCGGCGTCACCAGCCGCAACTGATCCTCGTCACGTCCATAGTTGCTGGTCCAGCGAAAGATATCGGTGCTGCCCCAGGGCGACCAGATGGCTGCTGCCAGCGTCGCGATCCCCTTGAGTATCAAGATTGCGGCGGGCAGCCATGTGAGCATCGCCGAGATACTAGGCCCGAGGTCCGGCGTGATGTTTGCGCTTACACATGCAAGATTTGGCCCGCCAGAGTCGCCGGATAAGACGCGGACCGTCCCTGCAAGAGTACTGAAGGCATACGAGCCGCCGAAGTCGTGCGCAATGGAGAAAGCGGGTAGTGAATAAGGATCGCTCTCGTTCGCCTCAAAAGCAGGTGCTAGCGGACAGGATGCGTTCAGCAGTGTCGGACAGAATTGCCGAGCTCTTGCATTGTATGCCGTATACGTAAGGACGTCAAAGTTCGCCAAGAGCGTGCTGTACTTGTCCGCCGATCCTACATCCGCAATCTTGCCAAAGGTGATGTTGGGATTGTCCCATTGCGGGTCGTCCGGCGGCGGATAGTCACCCTGGACCTGCTGCCCTGACACATTGCCGTATATCGTGATATTGAGCGGATAACCGTCCGCGGAGGAGTTGAACTTAGCATCGAAGTAAAGCGGTACGAATTGGAGTTGCAGAGGATCGGAGTTGAGCAGCCCTGAATCGAGGCAGTTTTCGAAGTTGATCAATGCGGCGTCCACGAGGGTGGCAGGGAGGAGGACGAGGCCGAAGAGGAGAGGAAGCAGCGCCTGGGTGGCGCCGCCGCGCAAGAAGGCGGTCATTGAGCCGGTGCCATTCGAAGGAAGGGAGTTAAGTAGACGTCTAAGACGGCAGGGAGATCAGCACATGATGAGGGCGAGGAGGGACGCGACGAGATGAGCGTGCCACCAGGCCAGAACGTGCAGAGGTGGTGGGTGTTTCGACCATGCAAGCCCACAACGCCTCCAGTCGCACATGTGGCCTCGACTTTGCCAGGGCATCGGAGACAGGACTCACAGATTAAGGTATTACAACGAGCATACGGTACCAAGAGAATGTTCCAATGAGCGTGGCGCCGACGAAGAGATTGGACAGAGGAGGATGTCAGGCGGAATTAGAACCTCAGTGCTGCTTTCGGGCGTGAGTGGTGAATGGGAAGCAGGAGGCGTTTCCGGCACCCGGTGAGCTTTCGTAAGTCCAGAGCGGAGCGGGCGTGGCGGCAAGGTACGCTAACGGTAAATCTTCCACTACGCGGGAGACCCTGGGCCGTGGTCGATTTGATGACGCTGTAGAGGAAACCCAACCGCTTTCGAGTACGTACACGAAACAACAATCGATGTTCGTTGTTGTCTGTAATTGTAATGAATTACATTATTGAGGCTGCAGTCAATGATTGAAACAGATAGTGGCAACCGACGCTAATGGATGCCAGCAAAGCAAGCAGTCTCGTGATCGACGACCTCACCTATAGCAGCTGTTCGCTATGTATTGAGATCGCGTCAGCGCGTCTTCAGCAGCCAGTGAGTTCGTCCAATTTCGCTCCTTCACACGCGAGATGAGTACGGCTTCAGCATCAACATATCACGAAATGGTCACGCTGGACGCAAGACTCCCTGCTCTCCTTTTGCGCACTTCATCAATCAATTCTGATATTCCCCTTTTCCTTGCAACAATGACGACCTCAGCAGGAGATTCCCAACATTGCATGTTCATTTTAAGAACATCGTGGCTGTGTCCCGAGAAGGATGAAAGCCTCCCGTTCATCTCATGCAAGGTAGCAGCACTTCCGATCGGCACTTTCGGACGCCAAGAGAAGATCCAAGAAGAAGCCGAGGCGTCAAGGTCTTGGCTAAAGCAACGAATGAGGAGAAGAGCGACGGCCATACATCTTATACAGGTAGATCATGTATCGATAAGACTTTCGATCTCTGCTTGCGTCGAGCCACTGTGAGCCTAGCATCCTAGTATAGGGAAGGGAAGAAGAGAGGCAAGGATCGTTGATCTCTCTCAGACATCACACCCTCCCCTGCATTGATTGCTCCAGCCGATATGCTCTTCAGGTGACCGAAGACTGCACAGCTTATGCGCTGTCGTCGCCATATATAGACCACTCGCGCTCGTCATAGAGACAACGCAGAGGAATTGAGCTTGGTTTTTCTGAAAACCTAGGCCACGGAAGAGACAGTTCGGGGTGATTGCACACATCGCCGCTCTTTCCCGAGAAGGCAGCAGCCGCGGTCAGAAAAGCGAGACAGAGAGACTCTCATGATGTCCAAAGCAAGCTGGGACTTACTGTCACCTCTGCATTTGTCTCACAAGCTGCTCAGGCATACCTGCTTCACACAGTGGCACTTCTCAAAGATCCCTCTTATCATTCTGGTCGAGAGTCACGCTGTCGACGCCCTTACGGAACTCCAGGTCCAGGCTCAGCGATATGGATATCTCTACCTCCGTAGAGCTGCATGAGGGTCAGCGATGTAGTACCCGCAAGCGCTGCCCCAATGCCTATCATGCACTCCGATTTCAGGGCCGCAAAGGCTTGGCCGCCTCAGGTGCGAAAGCATATTCTCAAATGGCATGCACGCATTCAGCACACCTCAGCGAACCCAAGGAAGTGTCTGCTGGGTATGTGACAATCCCTGGTGATTTTAAGGTCGCCTCATTGCCCTC
Source organism: Salinomyces thailandicus (assembly GCA_005059885.1). Classification (NCBI taxonomy): domain Eukaryota; kingdom Fungi; phylum Ascomycota; class Dothideomycetes; order Mycosphaerellales; family Teratosphaeriaceae; genus Salinomyces; species Salinomyces thailandicus. Next base: position 8,397 of record NAJL01000007.1, on the reverse strand, counting down.
GCTCAGCTCTCTTCGTGTCATATCGAGCGGTTCACCCTTTTTGATTGACCACAACGCGGCCCTGCCAACATTACTGTCTCAGTGACACCCTCGCCAACCACCAACCAGGCTTTACCTCCGGACACCGTACGCCTGATCGACATAGACGGCAATGTCAGAAGCAAACACGCCAACAATGCATCAGAAAAGGACATCGTACTCCACCCAACGCCATCCAACGACCTGAACGAACCCCTCAACTGGTCTCATCGGTCGACGAAAACTACTGGCCACGTCATGCCTTACCATGTAAGGCAGTGGTGTGTTGCCAAGGTGTTGGAGACAGTGCTAATGAGTGAGGAGAAGGTACACGCCAATGGTCGAGATCCCTTCCTCGACCGTGTATTTCGTTGTCTCGCCCATTCAAGATGCAACGGGGCTTGTTCTTGCGGACCTCAACCTTGCAACTGGTGTCATGTGCGTTGCTGTAAACTTGAGATCGCAGTAGCGTTGCTAATGAGAGCCTAGTCCTTTGCTACGGCTGGTCCTGCACTTTCTGGCACGTCCTCCTGCCTCGCAAAAGCTCTTTAGCCGGTGTTTTAATGCCCGCTCAGGCATCCAATCGCGCTCCAGTACGGTAAACGTCCTACGTACTTGGTCTCCTTGGCAATCTCTATCGTGGGTTTTCGCCGACGATCCAAGAAAGAAAGGCCTGGACTGATCGAATGACAAGGTCATCATGGGAAGTGCACCGTCATGCACAGAATGCAGTGCCTATCTTGCGAACAAATGCTTGCAAGGGTTCTTCGGCGGCGGGGTTAGCGATGTCGAAGAGGAAGAGGAAGAGCAGGAGGGGTTGTCAGTGGGAGGTGACGTACTAGTAGGGAGGAAGTGTGGGGGTCCACAGATGGCAAAGGCTGGCTCCGGCCCTGGGGGTACGAGGCGTGAAATCGAGGAAGAGGCGGAGGAAGCTTATAGTGGTGTTGGAGGATTGCTTTTCGGGACCAATAACGCCTCTAGTGCTTGAGCTACTCTGGAAGATGGCAGTGTGACGGGCACACCGACGGATAGCTCGAAGGGCCCGGTATTGAGTCGCAGCAGCTCGAGAAGGGTGATGAGAAGGATGTCTTTGCCACTTGGCGTGGGACGGCAAGGGGTCAGTCGCCGGTATAGCAACAACCTCGGTCAGAGTCTAGGGAGCGCTTGAAGTCATCACGGATGATGGTGTAAAGCGCTTGTTGTATGAGTTGAGGCGATGGATTTGCTAGTATTGCGATGCAATGTATGCAGGGGGTTCACATAGCGCAGTGAATGTTTGTTGATGTTTCTGGGTTGCTTCCTTTTTCTCTGTTCGCTTATGCGATTCCGAGTATATCTGCGGTCTACCACCTGGCCTCCTCTGCTGCAACTGACTAGTAGAGTACAGATATGTCCAGTATTACGTGATACAGGCGAACTGAGCACCTTCCTGCCTGGGTTAGCGTGTCGACCATGCTACAGGGCTCTACCCCGCTGCTGGAGGGAGGAGGTACAGTACCACAAAGACAGCTAATCATTAATCTTTCTCACATCAGCAACATGATTGTAACGCGAGTATACTCACCTTTGTCACCTGAGCAGCTCTCAGCAGCCGATCGACCTGCCTCTTCCGTGATAGCCTCAACATCCTACGCCGTGAAATCTGGTTTGTAAGACCTCACTCTATCATTTCACTCGGACCGCCCGACTCCTCTTCAAAAGACCTCTCCTTCTCGTCCGCTCTTTTCTAAGTCTCTACTTCTGATCACACCTCGATCCACCCGAAACCATGCCTCAAACAGCGGCCCCTGCCCTTTCCTCCCTCCCCGAACCTTCTCCCCCTCACCCTAAACCCCCTGGCCAACAACGTCCCTACCCCAAACCCACCAAAACAGGCAGAATCCCCTTCTCGTACCCCAAGACCGGGCTCAAAGGCTCAACTTACTACCTCCTTTTCGGCGACCTCTCCTCCGCCAAAACCCCCTTGATCTGCCTCCACGGCGGGCCCGGCGTCGGGTACCAGTACCTCCTCCCCCTCTCCCTCCTCTGGCAAGACCACGACATCCCCGTGATCCTCTACGACCAGATCGGCTGCGGCCAAAGCACACACTTCCCCGACAAAAGAGGCGACAGCACCTTCTGGACCCCACAACTCTTCATGGCGGAGCTCAACAACCTCAAACAAACCCTCAACATCACGACCTTCGACCTCCTAGGCCAAAGCTGGGGCGGCATGCTCGCAGGCCAATACGCCATTGACCAGCAACCCCGCGGTCTTCGCAAACTCATCATCAGTGACTCCCCCTCCGACATGGTGCAATGGGTCGAGGTGGCCGCCAAACTCCGGCAAGCCCTCCCCACCGCCGTCCGCGAGACCCTCGATCGCTGCGAGAGAGAAGGCCGCACAGACACCGAAGAGTATGAGCAAGCCGTAGCGCACTACTACGCACGACATGTCTGCCGAATCCTCCCAAACCCCGCCGAACTCACCGCAGCCTTCGAAAACCTTAAAAAGGACAATACCGTTTACGAGACCATGAACGGTCCGTCCGAGTTCTATGTGATAGGGACGTTGAAGCACTGGAGTATTACGGAGCAGTTGGGGAGGATTACGGAGGAGACGTGTCCGGGCGGGTTGTTGGTGATGAATGGGTATTATGATGAGGCGCAGGATGAGACGTGTGAGGGGTATTTTTGGCGGCCGCGGTGTAGGACAAAGTGGGTGAGGTATGGGCTTAGTAGCCATATGCCGATGTTGGAGGAGACGGAGGCGTATGTGAGGGATCTGGGGGCGTTTCTGGAGACAGTGTGAGGGGGTCTTGGTGGAGGGCGTGTCTCTGGACTGGGGATGTTTGGCTGTGGGGGATGAGGGGGTGGTATGTCGCTTGCAGGACGTGTCTGGTAGTCGGACGCTGGCGTCACGGCAGCTAAGGAAGCGATGTGATAGCGTGTGAGAATGGGACAATCATGGAAAGACGTCTTGAGAGAGGTAGCTCGCGCGGCAAATATTTGAAAAGGTCCCAAGCGACGACGCGCTGCATGTTTACATGCAGATCCCGAGAAGGATTTCTGGAGCGAAACCTCTCCGCACCTTGGAACTCGCGCATTATGCGCTAGAAGGGGAAGGCGACGATAGAATCCTCCTCATCGTCAAAATCATGGAAATCCCATTCGCCGCCCACGTCAACACACGCATCGCCGCCACCATCACCCGCAGGCGCCGCCTCATGCTTCAAGCGCAGCGGTGTAACATACACAAACCCGTTTGCATTGAAGCAATTTCCAGCCTTACGTGTCGATGCCAATTCGGCCTCCGACGGGATAGTTCTCCTTGATGCCCATATTGCCCATGCGCCACCCAATGCCGTTATTCGAGCCGTAGTGCGATCCGGCAAGCTTCTCCGCCTTGCCGCCGCCCTCAATGAGTTCCGCTGTGAGCTCATCTCTGTTCGTGTGAAAGGCGAGTGGGGAGAGCTGGGAGTGCATTGATGGGTTTGCTGCCTTCGACAGCCGAGATGCTGATATTCAGCTTATTCGTGCCCTAACGCGTGCCGTCGTGCTCCAAGTACGGACATGAGAGCCAGAAGATAGGTTTGCCGTCGCGGTCTTGTCCATACTTCGAAAAGGAGAGGAAAGAAGGAAATACTATCCTGGCTCATCTGCTTGCTGAAGACGATGGAACCTGCTTGATAGAGGGTCCAATGGTGCTCGTAGGTCACCAATCCCTGCTCATTGAGGTCGATGGACGCTTCAATAGTTTCGTTTTTGGAATCCTTCGCGAGGACGTTCTTGAAGAAGCACAGCGTGCTTGATCTGGTCGCTTGTGGTCGCCGTGGTGGATGCAGCTCGTCCGTCGTGGTGTTAGCTGCCTGCTTCAGAGTCGTAACGGCTGCCGTCAATTCGGTACAACGGTGGATTAGGGGTTCGAAGCGGCCAGAGAACCCCCAGCGCTTGGGACCAACAGTGACACCCGGGTAGCCCGCAAGCACTTCTTTGAAGAGGTTCTTGAACAACGGACTCTGAACGACGAGGGCTTGGACGGTAAGCCCCTTCTCATGGTCGTTCTAGCTGTTGAGCGCGTCCGTCAGCCACGTTTCAGGGCTTCTCCAGCGGCGATCAACCCCTTGTCTTCGAGTTACGGACGACGATAGCCCGCTTCTCGCCCTCCTCTCACTCTGCAGGCTTGCCAGAGTCCTTAGTACTCGTAAGCCTCCACTGAAAGCGGCCACGCTTGTCTTCCTTACCGCCGTAGAGGTTCTTGAACCGTGCGCTCACTCCGACTACGCCGGGATCCGATCCAGATTGAGGGTTGCCTCAGTAATCTTAAGGCTGAGGCTGAAGCTTGCGGCACCGCCAATCCGTTCTCAGTCGCACGTTCTCGTCGTGTCGGCAAAGTATACCTCCAGATACTGTGCCTATCTGCCTATCTGCCTATCGCCTTCTCACTGGAAAAAGCGGCCGGTTGTTTCCATTCGCACGTCCAAACTTACGCCTTATCTGATATTCTTTCTTTGGTCAGGAGGTCTATATTTTGAAGATTGCCTGGGGAGAATTCTGGAAAGCTGAGTTTGAGACACTTGGTAGATTGTGATAATAGATGGAGAGACGCCGGAAACGCCGCGCTAAAGTGCTAGACTGCAAATTCCCTGGGGCTACAGGTCCTTCAGCGAACATGAAGAGCCAGAGCCAGAGCCAGAAGTGCCGCTTGATGGTACACCAATAAAGGCCGGCAGACAAGGAGCCACCCTTCCCAAAGCAATTCCCAAGCCATGAAAGGAGTCAAGCCTAACTCCCCCGCGTCACCTCAATTCCCCCGCCCCTCCCGGATCCCTCTCCCTCTCCCTCCTCTCCCTCTCCTTCTCAGCTCCCAGCCTCCCGCCCCTTTCCCCCTCCTCCTCCTCCCTCACAATTCTCTCCATAGCACTCCCCCTAGGTAACTGCTCCATCCCCACCCATGGACTCCCTGCCACATACCTCAACTCCCTCTCCAAAACCTTAACCATATACTCATTGTCCGCATCTCTACAATCATTGGGATGACTGCGAGCGAAAGTCGGAAAGAGCGTACCATTCCCATGCCCGCGTTTAGTGAAAGCCGCGGGACGGGGGAGGAGGTGCATAGGTAGCGCGGCGGGGAGCGTGGCGCCGTTGTCCGAGGCGATCGCAGTTTCGTAGCACCAGGCGCGCGCGACGTTACGGGCCGTATAGCCACCGCCGCCTAGGATGAGGAGGGGTAAGCGTGCGCGTTTGACAAAAGCAACGCATTCGCCGTGGGCTTTGACATTGAGGTTGAACTGGCCGAGACGGTCGCCACCGAGGCTGTCAGCGCCGCATTGGAGGACGATGGCCGACGGTTTAAAGGCGTCGATGGCGCGCTGGGTGATGTTTTCGAAAAGGTATTTATATTGGCGGTCGTCGATGCCGGAGGGGATGGGGACGTTGAGGGCGAAGTGTTCGCCGACGGAGCCACGGAGGCCGATGTCGCCAAGATCGCCGGTGCCGGGGAAGAATTTGTGGCCGGTGTCGTCGTAGGGGCCGTAGCGGTGGTAGGAAAGGGTCATGACGCGGGGTTGGCGTTGGAAGGCTTCTTCTACGCCGTCCCCGTGGTGGACGTCAATGTCGATGTAGAGGACGCGGGCGTAGACGCGAAGCATGTCGAGAATGGAGAGGACGATGTCGTTGATGTAGCAGAAGCCGCTGGCTTCGGATTTGTGCGCGTGGTGCAGGCCGCCGGACCAGTTGATGGCGATGTCGCTGTTTTGGGTGGTGAGCTGGTGGGTTGCGGCGAGGGTGGCGCCAGTGTATAGGAAGAGGTAGGTGGACATGCCGTCAAAGACGGGACAGTCCGCGCCGGGGCTGGTGCTGAGGTTGAAGGGCCCGAGGTCGACACTATCGTACTCGTGCTTCGCAGGCGTGTGCTTGGCGAAGCGTGGCATCCGGCTTAGGCCCTCGAACGTCTCGGGGGCGACTTCAGACAAGAAATCGACATAGTCCGGGTCGTGGAAGGCGCGCACCTGATCCTTGCCGGCGGCGACGGCCTGGTAGGTGTCCATGGCGAATTGCAGGCCGTAGCCCAGGACCAGGTGTTTCGTCAAGGTCAGACGCCAAGGCTTCATGGGATGGGTCTTACCGAAATGCATGTCCTCGATCTGGCTGTTGTAGTGAAACGAGACTTTGTGTCCGCGCGGTCGTGTGATGCCCTTGTCCTCGACGTATGCCATGATGGTCGCGTTCAGATCCTGGTCGCGCCACCGCTCCTCGTCCTCCTCTGTGATGGGCGGCGTGGCGGGGCCGGCGCCAGCAGGGACGTATCCGTTGGCGGTGGTACCGTGTGCGGCCGCATAGTCATCCTCCCCGTCGTCTTCGTCCTCGGGCGGGGTGTGTTCGCTGGAGTGCGGTGATAGATGTTGGCTGGGCGTCCACTGCTGGACTATCCCGTTATGAACGGTGGCGCGGGGGTTGTTCGTATAGGCCATGGCCGCATTGTTCGAGACACTCAATGGGGATGCAATGGGAGCCTCCAGCTCAGGGCGACGGCGTGCGCTGCCCTCGCAGGTTGGCGCAGGTTGTATACGGGGAGCCGGCGATGTTGATGGTATGGTTTGCTGCTGCTCAGGGGCCTCAAGTGATGTCTGTATGGTTTCGCGAGACTTGACCTTGTCCCGAGGCTTCACTTCACACAACTTCGGTATGCTTGGCGAGCGATATAAGCTTCACGCTAATCACGGCTGATCTGCCCGAAAAGTCTGGGGAAGACCCGCTCCCGGCTGCGACTTCCAACATTCCTGTTCCTTCCCGAGTGACTGTACCTGATGCTGCAGTGCTATCACGTTCACCTTGAGCAACAACATCTCCCATTCATAGCGAAGCACACATTCTTCAGTAATCCCGCATCATCACTGGCGGCTAACGGAACATCTGAAGGGGCCCACTTTCACCACCGCACCCTCCCCGCGTTCCGCCCAGCGACCGCCTCCGTCTCCTCCGCTGGCCCATGGCAGCCTACTCGGCGCCGGTCGAAGACGCGGCGACGCTGCTCGAGACTTTCACACACGACATCGCCTCCCTTCCACCCGAGCTCTCTCATCTCCTCGCCGAGATCCAGCACAAAGACACGCAGATCGGAGCCTTCCGCGAGGATATTGCTAAGCGCGACGCCCAGCTGCAGAAGTGGGTTCGTGTCAATGGCGGTCACGTGCGGAACCCAAAGGAGGAGGGCCTCGTGAAGCAGTGTGAAGCCTTCTTCGACCGCTGCGAGCTGTTGCAGGCGGAGAAGGAGGGGCTGAGCGCTAAGGCTCTGCTGGTGCTCGAGAGAGGTATTCGCCGGCTGGACGTTGGGCTGCGAGGCTTGGCGGCACGTGAGGAGTTCCCGGCAGACTGGAACGGGCCTAGTCTCCTGAGCAATGCGGGAACGGGTGCGAATACGCCCGTGGGGTCCGGCGGTGGAGGCGGGAATGGCGGTGGTGGGGTTGGCGCGCTACGCGACTTGAGCGGCAACATTGCCGCGAGTGGAGCCGGCGCAGGCGGACCCAACATCGCCAATGCAGCCCAGATGCGACTCCAACAATCCTCCGCCACCGCCGCCGCGAGAGCAGCCGGCCAGCAAACGCCGACTTCTCAGGCGTCCGCGCGAGGCCAACGAGAAGGCAGCGCCGACTCCTCCAAACGCCGGCGCCTCAACCCCTCCCTGGGCAACCTCCCGGCCGCCTCAAGCCACCTCCGCCAATCCTCCCTCGGCCCCGGCACCCCCAATTCCACCTCCCACCAACCCCAAAGCCGCGCCGGCTCCGCCCAACCCCCACGCTCCTCTACAACCGCCACAAACACCGCCCCAAACCCGAAAAAGACCACCGGTCCCCCACCCCACCACGGCAAGAAGCTCGCCCCGCCGGGCGCCACCGCAAATCCCAAAAAGCGCATCCGGACCACCACCCACAAAAAGGCCGACCGCCGCCGCCACCTTGCCCGCGACCGCGACCGCGCCACCCCCTCCACAAACCCTAGCAACGCCTCAGACAGCGACGACCGCACATCCTTGTCCCCGACCCCCTCCACTTTGCCCCGCAGCCAAAACGACGGAACCTCTGGCCCCGGGCCCCCAACAACCACCGCAAACACAACAGGCACCGACCACGCCTCTGCACACCACCGTAAAGTCTCCCGAGGAGGCGGCGGGGAGCACGACGATGAAGATGATTATGAAGAGGAGAATGATGATCAGCTCTACTGTTATTGCCAGAGAGTGTCTTTCGGGGATATGGTCGGGTGTGATAATGATGATTGTAAGTATCAGTGGTTTCATTGGGATTGTGTGGATTTGAAAGCGGAGCCAGAGGGGGAGTGGTTGTGTCCGACTTGTCGGCAGGCGGGTGCGGGGACGGTTGTTGGGTGATGGGGAGG